>JAATLQ010029789.1:0-16622 GCA_013421005.1 Heliconius erato x Heliconius himera | reverse complement strand
TACTGAACATACTTCCCAAATATACCACATCATTCACTTGTCCTAATATCTTACTATTTACACTGATTTTGCATTCCGTCCTTTTTTCATCTCTTTCAAAAATCAGAACTAATAGATATGGTCACTATCAAATAAAGATATTTTTTCCTTTTCATTACTGCTAAACAATTTTTTTGATATTAAATGTACAATATGTACGCTTGTTTAAAATATTATAAAATAGCTGTATCAATTAATATGTTTAAAAATAAATAAATCAGTTTCGCGCTGTATCCCGCACACAGCAGGGTAGGCCGAGAAAACCCAGTGTTAAGACACTCCGTTCCCCACTTTCTGCCGAATTCTGGAGGCATTGCGTGTTGAGTGGCAGAGCTCAACGCCGCGCTTTGCCTCGACGCCAGAGCGAAGAAATGGAAATATAAATTTAAGTAAATATTTAATTTCCTCGAATGGGGATCGAACCCACAACCAATCGGTTTTACAGTCACACTTTGTGCCGCTGCTCCACGACTGGCCTCAAAAAAAATGTTTATATCTGAATAAACAGGCAAATTGAAAAACAAGATATTTATAGTATACTGTATTTTATTATAAACAAATATAATCTTTTTTTTAATAAAATATTTTAACATTTTCATTATATGACTAGATTACAAATATAATTGGAATATGAAACAATTTTGTCAAAAATATATTTTTGATATATCACATTACCTTTATAAGGCACATTTCTTAATATCTAATTACAATAATATAAGTATATATTTTTACTTCTCACTTGTGTCATAGTGAAACGAACATTTTTTTTAGCAAATTAATTTATGCTCAAATAAAAATATTTTTGTATATAGGTTATTACTTGTTTAAGAATAAAAATATAAAAAAAATCTTAAAAACTATTTTATTATTGTATGAGCATATCCGATATATGATCAAGTATTTATTATTACACTTATCACTTTTAATTATTAAAAAAAAGTCAAACTCTCAAGTGTCGAGAATTTGGAATGTCAATAATTTCTCGAGGCACTATTTTAAACAATTATCTTTCTGATATGAATAATTTTTAATCTCTTATTTATTAAAAATACAGATTAAATTAATTATAACATACCAAAAATAAGGCACAATATTTTATATTTAGCTATGGCAATGAAAGCTATGATGCTTTGTTGGTTACATATAAAACTTAACTTTATAAAAATGCATAGAAAAACGGAAGACAGCAAAATATATTGCATTAGATAATTTTTAAAAATATTTTTCTAAAGAAAAACAATAGAGAATAAAAAACAATGTGTCTACCAAAATGTGACATTTGAACCATATAGAAGCAAATAAACCTGTAATAATTGTAAAATTTAATAAAACATTGTAGGAATATTTCTAGTTAGTTTTGAACAAATATTATTGTACTGTAACCGAGATATTGTACTACATGTCCTATAATAAAAATAATAATAATCACTCAATTGTGCAAAAACACCAAAAAAAGAATTGAATAAAAATTTCTGTTTACTTTTAATAAAAAAACACTAGTGTGTTTTTTTTATTAAAAGTATAAACAATTTACTCTTTAAAATCCTTTATCCTTTATATAATCTTGGGAGCCAATGTGAACGTAAGCTTATTTAAATAAAAAAATAATTTTTGAAATCAGCCCAGTGATGGAGACATCAATGGCCACAGAAAGAAAATATAGTTGTGGAATATACTATGGTATATATTAGAACATCCTTTTTTTTGAAAAAAGTTGATTAAAAAATGGATATTGCTTTATTGGGTTCCATATGATTCATTTGTTTACACTATCTACATCACTTGTTTCCATTGTATAGAGTCGCTAATTCCTTTACAATCTGTCTTTGTCCATCATCCCATAAAACATTAGCTAACTTGCCGAGTGTTCCATCGTCATCATTGCGCACCCAGTCCAGCAACAATTTGTAACGAGCCTGAAGAAAATCAATATTAAATGTGCATATGGAAATGAATGGAAACATAACCCTTAAATGGGAACAGCATTAAATCAATTCATTTTATGATTTACTCGCGGCCCATTCGCGGCTTCGCCCGCATACCACCTGTAATACTTTTATTATGCTACTACGTGGATGTATGGTAGGACGTCATCAGAGAGGAGGGCGACCGTAAACAGAGCGTTGAATTATTTTAATTTAACATTTTATCAAAAAGTATACATCCAAATTACATGCTATAAAAGCCAAAGATTATCTTCATTAAATTTTCTTGATGATGAAATAACTTTAGCTCGTAAGTTTTCAGTATACATGTAAATAAAATCGATGAAATATCACCTTACGATTTATAATTATTTTTTGTCACAAAATGCCTTATTGTTACTTATTTATAAGAGATGGATAAATGGTGTCGCGGACTTTTTCGCCTTACTGGATGCATTGCGTGTTGAGTGGCGGCACTCTACACCACGCCGACACCAGAGCGAAGAAAAAGTCTTTAAAAACAAAAATGTTTATTACAAACAAATTGTGTAGTACAAGCGGACAAAGCTACAAGCAGGTTGCTAGTTTGTTATAAGTGTAAATATATACATATATATTTTTTCAAGGAACTGTGCATTAAGTTTCAGAGTTTCAAAAGGGGAAATAAAAATAATTCAATCCCCCAAGTTGGTTGATCAAACTAGAGCAAGTGCAGGATTGCACACAAAAGTTTGCATCTTTTATTGAGCTAATATCATTAACCTGCATCAAATTAACATTTGATTCATAAAAAAAGAAATTAGTATCTGAGCATTAAGGGGAAGAATTTTATATTTAAATATAAAAGATTAAAAAGAATATACTGCTGACTATATTGCCTCTAAAATGAACCAGATGCAAAATGAACCAAGTAAATCATTTAAGGTGTATAACTACTTCTGTTTTCAATAATATTTAAGAGGTGTATTTTGATTGTTTTCTTAGATTTGTTTTCTAATAGCAAAACTTAAATTAATATTAAGTTATGTTGCTCAATTCAATTCTATTTATTTGTATTGCATTAATAATAAAATTTACTATATGTGGGTTTCCACAGAATTCAAAGTTCATAGTTTCACAAATAAAGAGATTAAATACAGGCTGTGAGATCAGAACACCAAGATCAAACCCACAATATTTATAAAGTCAAAAATTATTTAAAAAAGGTTTATTTTCTTTACCTCAGCCACTCCATATTTAGCCATGTCTATTTCAGCAGTTTCTATTTGTCCCTGTTTGTAACCAAGTCGTCTAAAGAAGCTGTGCCAATTTTTACCAAGATGTTTTGAAATGTAATCCATGTACTCATGTTCAGGCTACAAAATACCAAATATTTTTTAAAATGCAATTTAAAATGTCATTATTCAATTAAAATTTAGTGTCAATAGAGAGAGCAGCTTATACAGTGCAGCTGAGCATTATTGCACATTTGAAGGGGCCCCTTAAACATACACTTGGTTTGCAAGTCCCAGGTACTAATCTGAATTTCTCACTTGGCAATATCACCTTCAGACATTCACACAGTGAATCAATGGAATGCTAAATAGTTTCTTCTGTTCTAACAAAATTATTAATAGAAGAATGATATAATATATAAGTAATTAATTTAGTATTTACTAACTTTATTGTCTGCTTCAAATAATAACATTATAAGATTATTTTTTTTAACAGGCTCATCATCACAATCATCATCACTTGGTGGTGTTTTTGATCTGTTATGCTGGCCTTGGACAGGACCCATATAATATACAAATTCATTCCCACAGCGAACATTTTTGGAATTTACAATATTTATTACATTCCCACTAGCTAAAAGACAAAGAGATATTATTAAAAATCATGTATCAATCATACAAAAGTGTTTACAAGAACATAAATATTTAATTGTAATATTATTAAATTGAATTGACCTTGAGTATTCACATTGCTGCCAGCGTTGTTGCTTTGTTCATTTTCCTCAAACTCAGGAGTGTCAGAAGGGGGAGTCGAAAAAGACTTTTTATATTTTGGTTTCTTATCTTTTTTCTTAGAATTTTTTTTTTCGCCGAATTGATCTTCTTGTTGGTGTGCATTGTTTACATTTTCATTAAATGATTCAGTTGGTGGTGTTTCTGGCCCTGGAAAGGATTGACTCTGTCGTGGTGGTCGAGGCACAGCATCAGATTTTAAGTTTCGAAAAATCTCAAAAAACTTTGCACTTAACTTATTAGTCATTTTCAATACGATTTACTTTTAACTAGTCGTTATGACAGAATATGAATCAGAATATACCAAAGTTATAAACACTAAAAAATAAAACCAGGGCGCTGACGTTACTAAAAGTTGCCATTATATATTTCGTTAATCGTTTTTCATATATTACAATCCAAAGATAATATTTGACGTGGATTTGTATTTTGTGTAAATAGATTTAGTTTTTGGTATTTTTAGTGTCGTGATGTCCAAGCCTCAATAAAGATATTTTTTTATACAGTGTAACGTAGTTTGATTAACCGACAATCTGCCTAGATAAACAAAATCTCTCTACTTTGGTTGGTTTTGCTTATTTTCGACACGAAGCCAATTTGACATCGTAACAACATCTTTTTATCTCTCAACACAACTTTTCATCTTCATTAAGCAATAAAAATAAATTTGGAACTTTTGACTACCGTGTCCATTTTAATTTGGCTCATTTCTGACAATGTTATCGACGAGAAAATCTCATAAGTCTTACAGGAGACTGAAACTATTCCATACATTTTTGGGCCCAGAGTGTAAAAAGATGAAAATGAAATGATTCATCATGACATGACATCATTCCCTCCCTGAAAACTATATAAATTTTGGCAATCTGAGAGCTGAGTTATTAGAGATTTGATAAGTGAGGTTAAGTTCGCTGTAAAATTTCTTGAACTTCAACTTCTATAAAATATATTATAAATAAAACACATTTTAATGAATATTTTATTCTTCTTTTATTATTATTAAAATGTCATCTAAGTGTGCAGGTGGAACTAAATTATTTTGGTACCTAGCCCAACATATAATATTCATAATATGAACACAGCAGCCTACCATTCGTCTTCCTACAATACAATTGCAGTATTTCATAGCAATAGCTTTCCTTGCTCTACGGGAGCTGTCAACTAAAATGTAACAGAAATATGTTTTCCTGCTTATATGTCGGGATTATATCACATCTCTAAGTAACTAGGTGGTGGTGGTTTTTATCGTATAAAGGTCGTCGGATTAGGGCATTGCAGTGACCATTGGCTATCCCACAATTCAGACAGCGATTCATATCCAGTCGTCCAGTGGGGAAGCGAGGGTCGTACAAAGTAGGCAGAGTCAAAATCCGAGAAAAACAAAGCAGTAGTCATTGAATATAACAAACAAACGGAGCAAAAAATTCAAAAAATCTCTCATTTAAAATATTATTGATTTTAATCGATTAAGGATTTAAAACTTATTTTTTAAATTTTTCTCCACTTCCAGATTGTCAATTAATTTATTATTTGCTATTCTAAAAATAATAAAAAAATAGTGATTTTTTAGATCACATCTCAATTCTTTACGTTTTGGCCCAAAAGTTTCAGTCTCCTTTGCATTAAGTATTTGCGCGACAAATGGACGAATAATTCCCGCCAAAAATTAATTTCGATATTTTTTTTTATTGGAAAGCATACACTTCAGTGGTACTTTGATGAAAGTCTGGTTAGGTTCTGATTATGAGATCGGGTTGAAATTGAAGAAGTTGGTGTTTTCTTGTTAAAAATTATAATTATATTTATTATTTTGTTGTATCTTTCAAATGCACAGAATAACTGAGTGAGTCTTTCTATTTTCATATTGAAATTTTGGTTTGATTTAGATTGTGAACTATTTATTTTCAACACGTTACTTATCGTAATTTTATTTCCCATAACTTTTCAAACAGTATCTATAAAAGATTATATATAATTATAATATGCAGAAACGGTTATACACGATAAGTTATTAGATTTTAATATTATTTAGTATTATTATCCTACTTGATTGATAATGATTAGCATAGTAGATATCATATAGGTTTAACTTTCTTACGCCTTAAAAAGCTCAATTCTCTTCTGTATTGTTATATAGAATGTAATGTAGGTACTAATTACCTAACACTATAAAACTATGTTAACAGAATATATTATATCTTATTGATATATATTGAGGTCAGTCGTGGCGCAGGGGTACAAGCATGCAATTGTAAATACGACAGATTGAGGGTTCGATCTTCACTCGGAGAAATAAAATATTTTATATTTTCATCAAATAACGGAACCCTTATAGCCTTATAGGAATCTTTGGTTGTCTATGATAAATGGTTAACCATTTATCTTAAAACCACGAGAAGGTTCAAGGTAAAATTATTGAAATTAATTACAAGATGCGTTTATGCTACATTTTTAGGGATCCGTATCTCAAAAAATAAAAACGGACGGACTCTAGGACCACTTTATTGTCCGTCTGTCGTCTGTCTGTCAAATTATTTAACTCAAGTATCAAGTTGAAATTGATATCAAATATTTAGGCCTGCGGTCTTTTGCAGCAGAGAAAAAATCAAGTCAACAGGTAAGAAATTAGAACTGACAATATACACAATATGCCAATAGGCCCATAAGTTTAAGTTTTTCAATTTCTATAAGTAGTACTTTCCGTTGACCTACTAATCTAATCATGAAATTAGTACGGATCCCTTGGTAGGCGAGTTCGATTCGCAAATGACCGATTTTCTCTTCATTAAAATACGCTTTATCTCTTTTTTTCTAGTTATTGATTAAGGTTTAAAACTCTACACTCATCTGAAGTCATTCTTGCTACGATACGTAGGTACTTATCTCAAAATCATATTAAATGCTGAAATTTATTTTATATACAAACGTGAGATTACAATTATGTCTATAATTTGTTATTTTTTTGGACACATAATAATTTTTCACACATAATACATTATACACTTAGGTGTTTGGCTATCGACATTTGTAAAATTAAAATAAATAAATATAATAAAATTTTAAAAGATTTAATTATACCAATTGATTTATTTGTTATAAATAATATTTAACCTTGCATTTCTTGGATATGCTTCTAAATATGTGTACGAGTGAAAATGCCGTAATATTTATCGTATATATATACCGATAAAATTTATGTAATAAAACCGCTTTATTCCATGAATAAAAATATTTTTACAGTTCCTGTGACAGTAGATAATGATATTTTTAAAGTAATCATTTGATATTTTCTAGAATATATACAATGACCGATACGGATAATCAATCGAAATATTTTAGACCTTCGGTATCTGATTTGATAAAGTTAATTAAAATAGAAGCAATTTACGCAAAATCAAATCCATGTTCGGGAAAAAGTAGTCCCAGAAAAGAGAACTACTCGCCGTGTCCACCAGCTGATGACAAAGCCGGTGGGGATGCACCACCGAATAAGTGCACATGTCGAGGACCAGAAACTACGAAATCTGCGAGTGATCGTGGGATAACTGGGGCTGGCGTAACAGGCTCTCGAACAGGTCGTATCTGTGATAGAGATAAAGAACAGGCCCTACCAGCAGGTTCGGTCAATCCAGGCTTACTGCGCTATATACACAACGCCGCACGTTATAGATTACCACAGTGCTTTGAAGGGGCGTCCATTTCAGTGAAGCAAAGTGCTCGAAATAATTGGGTGGTAGGCCACTCTATGTCTTTCAGTTCAGTCACTCCAGGAGGATACAGAGTATTATTGTCGTATGTAGACAAGAAGAAACCAATAGCATTGCCGTATTTTTTTATGGAAGCTGCACCAGGTGGACAAATGAGTTGTGAAATGCGCGTGGGCCCCACTCAAGGAACTAGGGCAACTGTAGTAGCACAAATAGCCGACAACGAGTTTTATAGTTTTGAAAGCATTTTTGATGCCTATTTCAATAGCAGTACTGCATCTATTATCGCTGTCAATAGAGAATTTATTGCTCTTCACTATTTACAAGTTAGTGTGTAAAATTATGTTTAGTAAATTTAAATTAAATAAAGTTAGTCATATAGTTAATATATTATCTTATCAGTTTCACGCTCTATCCCGCACACAGCAGGGTAGGCAGAGGGAACCTAGTGTTAAGACACTCCGTTCCCCACTTTCTGCCGAATTCTGGAGGCATTGCGTGTTGAGTGGCAGAACTCAACGCCGTGCTTAACCTCGACACCAGAGCGAAGAAACGGAAATATAAATTTAAGTAAAATATTTCATCTCCTCGAGTGGGGATCGAACACACAACCAGTCGGTTTTACAGTCACACCTGGTGCCGCTGCGCCACGACTGGCCTCGAACGAAAGTTGTTATAATTAAACTAAATACAACAAAAAAACCCTATAGGCAATCACGGAGCAAATTTCACTGGGCGCTGAACTAGTGGCTAGAGGACAAGTTGCGGAATTGAGTTCAGCGTCTGGTGCAGCGCGCTGGGTCAGCGATGAGCATTCACTGAGCGCAACTCTCGGTAACAAAGGAATTGACTTATGTTATGCAAGAGTTATGACGCCTTTCCTCACCGTGGCTACAATGCTGGAGGTAAGGCTGATATCGATTCAGGCAATTGATTTACACACTTATATATACATACTGAGTATTTAGTAATTCTGCCTTACATTTATATAGGTCTGTTAATAGAAAAAAAAATGTAATTTTGCAATAAGTTATTGCATATGAAAATTATATATTTATACAATTTGATTATTTGAATAAGTACTTTCACATTATTTTCCACTACGCTAATTACGCAATTTTTTTTAATAAAAAAAAACAGTTTCAGTGTTCGAATTTTTCGACGCATTGCGTTTTGAGTGGCGGAACTCAACGCTGGGTTTTTTTTTGCCTTTGCCAGAACGAAGAAATGAAAATATTAAAAGGTAATAATAATTCATTTCCTCGAGTGGGAATCGAACCTGTCGCGCTTATGCCTCTGTGCTACGACTGGCCTCTTCCAATTTTTTTGAAATATTTAAATTATTATAATACCTTGTATTAAGTTTACATAACTGTATTAGGTTGGTTTTGCCATACGTCGAGCTGTAGCAACGTTGGCATATGAATGGCGCACAGATCAGTGGACTGTTAAAGGGTCTCTGGATTCCGACGGTCTTGTGGGCGCCACTCTGCAGAGGGCTCTAGGTGGGAAAAATGCTCAGCTAGCATGTGCCATTTCCGCACTTCTCAATCATCCTAATGATAAATTTCGACTAGGTTTCGGGGTAACTGCTACTATTATTTAGTTTCCTTACAACTGTAAACTTAGTACCTATAACTTGAATAGAATACCATAATCTGATTATTATTATTATTTTAACGTGTTTATATATTAAAAAAATCAATTTATAAGTTCATTGTTTTTTTTCTCACGTTATAAGTATTTATTTGATATGTAATGTACTGCGAATAGCAGGGTAGGCAGGGGGAACCTGGAAACCTAGTGTTAAGATACTTCCGTTTCCCACTTTCCGCCGAATTATAAAAGCATTGTGTGTTGAGTGTTGGAACTCAACTCTGCGCTTTTCCTCTTTCTCGAGGAAAATAGTAAACAATTAATTTCCTCGAGTGGGAATCGAACCCACAACCGGCGCGTTTACAGTCGCACGCCTGTGCTCGAGCGTCACTATTGGCTTTTGTTTCTATTTATTTTATTTAAGTTCATTTAGAAAGAGCGACGTAGGTAAATTCTAAAAAAAGTGTATATAAAATAAAGAACATTACAAGAAACAAAACTGATTCATATATTCTAAACACGTACCTATCTTTATTTTATATTTCACGCCAAATACAACGTATTGTAAACGTCCGTACACAAATTTTTCAAATTCACAAAACGTTTCACACCTAAGATTTACACCAGTGCACGACACAAAAGGACCACATAAAAAATTCATTTTCAATATAACGAATAACGATAATGTAGGCGTGTATTATTCGCCGTCGGCAACTTCAGTGTTTCTGCACTGTGGAAACCCTGGGGCGGGCGCGTGCGCGAGACTGGGGCGGGGTTTGATTTCCGCCCTAGCTTTGCTGAAACGGGAAAATGTACCGAGTAAGTTATTGTTAGGGTTGTTTTTTAAGTAGGCTTTTTATTTGAGTTGTTGTGTAGGCGTTCGAACCGCCTCCACTGCAGTGTGTTTCGTAGAGCGTGGCGAACGATGGCCGCGCGTGCCGTCGCGTGCTCGAGGCAGTAATGGTGATGGAGCGGCTGGCGGACTTCGTCAGCAAGTCGCTGGAGGGTGGCGAAGCACCCGCACCGCCGCCGGAGCCCGGGGACACTGATGATGTGGACGAAGAAGTGGATATCACTGCGCTGGAAGAAAAGGCACCACCTGCAAAGCGTCCAAGAAACTGGCTTTTATCGCCTGTACCGGTGCAGAATTACAAGAGAGAAGAGGATGATGATGATCATAAGCACGGTATAGTTATTATTTTTTTGTAGTCATATTATTATTAAATTATATTATTTATATTTTTTGGTATATCTACTGGATTATAGTATGAATATGACAAAAATCTGAACACAATTTTTCAATCGTGTTTTTCTAATTACGACATCAGACGTCTAGATGTTGTCTGTATTACTTATGCTTAATGCACAAAAAATAGTGTATTTGAAATGAGTAAATGTTTAACATATTATTCTTTATTGATCTGAAGTTTCTATTTAATTGCGAACATTATTTATAGTTAATAATCGAATTATGCATGAAATTATTAATTATGATAATTGAATAATACAGGAATGTAAATGTTATCGTATCGTTTAGCGCTCTATTCTCATATTGTTACCGCCAGTATGCGGCGTAAAATGAAAAAAATATTATCTAGTATTCCTACGAATGTTTGGTTGAACGCTATAATCTCAGGAACTACTATCTATTTGGATAGTCTATTATCGAGGAAGGCTGTAAACTATATTACATCTTGTTAATCATTACGATATAATCCAATATAATTTATAAATCTTATTTCATAATTTTTTTCACAACAAAATAGCCTTGTTATATTGATACCTAGAATAGATGAAAAATGAATTATAAAGATTTTACCTCAATATTTTTTTAGGTATAGTAATGATACTGTTCATAAAATTAAAAGAAATAATGTATCTTTTTAAAATAAAATTCTCACCTCTTCATGTATTATATCATCATCTCCAAAAAATATTATAAAAATAATTTTGTCAAAAAAAAAAATTATATTTTAGCCGACTTCTTATTTCAAAAAGAAGAAGGTCCATATTGATTTTAAAAAATATATTTTTATTTAAAAGGACGTTCTTTCCCATTACTACCAAGTCAGAATCTGATGATGGAAACCTCACGGAAATCAAGAGGGGAAACCCTCGAATTTTATACGGCACTTGGTATGTGTTTCATATACATAATTTCTTATAATAAGTCATTAAGTACTAATAAGGGTATACTACTATATGACTTTTTTAATTTACTTCTTGTTAGTTAATTTTCAATTTCTTTACTTTGAGGCAATTACAATAGGTACAATTTTCCACAATTTCCTTTTTTTTGACTTTATGCAAATAAGTAAGAATAGTTTTTGTCAAAATTCGTTTGAATTAATGGATTATTATATTATGAAATATGAAATGAATGAATGAATATGAAAGATAATATGAAAAATTGGATTCTATTAATTGTCAACCGTGCTTGAAGCACAATTTTTTATTAGTGAGTCAAACGGTGCATGGCTGCTTCTAGATCATCTCTCCATAGACAAGCGAAATAGATAAAAACTATAAAAATTATAACAAGCTACACGCTTTATCCCTAGCGGGTAGTCAGAGAGAACGGAGCGCCGAACGCTACGGTCTCTACCAGTGGCAAAGCTAGGTTATTTGATGTCTGGTGCAGCGTAGGACTTGATGTCCTTTAAAATGGTCAAAGTAATTTCAGATTTCAAAACACATTAGAATAGATAAATAATTTTTTATTGCTTCAAAGCCATAATAACTATATATAAGTTATTTTGACTAGCAAAGTCATTATTCACATTTTCAAAATCAATAGTATCGTTTAGTTCATGTTCGATTGACATGATAGCGAGATTGTATTTTTCATTCTCATTTTTCTTAATTCTTGATTAAAAAAATTAGAAGAATTGATCGTAGACTTTGATGTCCCTTTCTTTTTGATGCCTGGTGCGACTGCACCGCTCGCACCCCACCAGCTACGCCCCTGGTCTCTACATACCTCTTTCGCCTCGTTCACTGTTATCTACCTCTTCATACATGCCCTCCGGGACGTCCTCATGCTTTTTACGTGACCTTCCTCCAGTATCTTTGATACTGTGTTTTTCTTGGCCGTCTGTGTGTTTAGACCATTCAAAATCACCTAGAGGTATCAAGCTGAACTGATATCAAATATTCAGGTCTACGGTCCCTTGGAGCACAGAAAAGAAATCAAGCTTCTAAGTCTTCTATTTATGAAATGTGGTACAAAGTAGGAACTTACTATACAAATAAAGGAAAAACGAAACGTTAACGAAATACTTTTAGATACTTCATAGAAAAAATCATTGCAATCAAGTCAATCAGTGCATACACCTACAATCTTAAGTTTATCAACGTTTATAAGTTGTACTTCCCGTAGACCCTGTGTGGGTGATTCAGAATGGCACTGACCAATTTTTTTTAAATTTCAATATCAAGTCTTTTAATATCAAAAGAAGAAATGCTTAAATAAAAAGTCCTTTAACGTTATTAAAAAAAAAGAGAAAATATTTTTCAATTATAAGTTTTAATAATAATATCAAGTAATAAAAATTGTGTTTAAACTTTGACTGTGATATTTGAAATGCGAGCCATGGGAATTTCTACTATCATTATTAAAAAAAATCTGCTTCACGCTGTATCCCGCACACAGCAGGGTAGGTAGAGGGAACTTAGTGTTAAGACACTCCGTTGCCCATTTTATGCCGTATTCTGGATGCATTGCGTGTTGAGTGGCAGATCTCAACGCCGTGCTTTCCTCGACACCAGGGCGAAGAAATGGAAATATAAATTTGAGTAAATATTTCATCTCCTCGAGTGGGGATCGAACCCACAACCTGTCGGTTTTACATTCACACTTTGTGCCCCTGCGCCACGACTGGCCTCCACTATAATTATTATTAATTGATTTTGTTAAAACAAATTATTTAATTATGTTCAAGGAGTTTTTAAGAATTAATAATACCTTTTGATCTTGATTCTTCACTATTAACTGACACTAAAATCGTACTTTTTGAGCTCGTTCTATATTATTTAGTAAGTACTAATTAATAATATTAAGCACTTCTTTAGTGTCTTCTAACGTAGGTACCTACAATCTACTAAGTACTTAAGTCTCTTAAGCGCTCTAAATAAAGTTTTATTACGCGCAATATTTCTTTAAATAATTTTATTCAAGGGTATTGTTAGTTTAATGTTATTGCAATCAAAAATAGACAATAATACTATTCAAATTCAAAAGTAAATTGTTAGGTTGCAAATATGATCTCTCTCTCTCTCGATCTCTCAATCTCTTCTTTGCCAAGAGTGAGATTATGGTTAAAATAAAGACCAATAATAATATACCATAATAGTAAAGGTTATGCAGAACATATTACACAAAAATATCATAAATTAATTACCCAGAAGACTTTATTAATCGCTATTAGGAAAAGTTAAGAACTTCGAATGAAATAAATCATCGGGTATCTAATGGGTATACTCTGAACACCGTTCGACAATTAATCACCGTTCGCGAGTCTTAGATGTTCAAGGAGTTAAAATACCCCGGGGACGAAAGGGGAGAGGGTGTGGCCCGCAGCGCCGCCCACGTTTGGATAATCCCTCCATTTACATAATTGCCGTATAAAAAGGAGAGCTTCCCAATTTGCTAAATTGCTTCAAATGACATCTTAAACGTATCGTCAGGTCGTTCGTCATCGTCTCGAGCGCTCCACCGCGCACCGTCCCCGACTCGATTAGCGCTTTGATTCTCTCGATGGCAATCTATTCGATTAATACGTTCCATTTCACTACTATTTATTACAATTGGTGATTTAGTTAACAATTTTATACTTCACGTACAATCTAGTTGAGTAATTTATCATATTGAAAATTATTCTTATTTCCGTAGTTTTATATTCAATTTTTTCTTCAAATATACGTAAATATATTGGTTATCGGCTTGTACTAGAATAAAAAACGTTTCTAAAACCATTCCTTTTCTTGTACTGAAAACAAATTCGGGATGATTTTTTGTGTTTTTGAACAATGAACATATGATAATGACTGTATATTAAACGTCTATATATTTAACGTCTTTGCTCGTTTGATGAGTAATATGATGTTTATTACTATGATGTTGTCCCAAATTTAAGGCTTATTTTCTCTTTAGATTTTACTGATAAATCAAATGGTAGCCTGAGCAATGGAAACGGTGGAGGAAAACAACGACGGTCTCGAACTAACTTCACCTTGGAGCAGCTTGGTGAGCTGGAGCGGCTTTTTGATGAAACTCACTACCCGGATGCCTTTATGCGTGAGGAACTAAGTCAACGTCTTGGCCTGAGTGAAGCTAGAGTACAGGTAAAAATGAAAAAGAATTATCTTAATTTCAAAAAAAAATTGTAGTGTTATTAAAAAATAAATATTTTTTTAAAATATAACTATTAACTAAAATAGTCCAATATTTAGGTGTGCACATTGAACATACATTTAACAACCTATAAACATAGGTCCACATTACACAACACTTCAAAATCATCACGTGCGATATCAATTAGTAACAGGGGCTCCCCCGGCCGAGCAGTCGTACAGTATCTACGACCCTCATTATTAATGCACGTAATTACCACCTAACAAGTGCGCTATCGGCCATATATCGCTATTAGCGCCTAATGTCTCCTTTTTACAAATTTTACTGGCCAATAACGTAGGATTAGATTGACAAAAATATCTAAATACAATGGATTTATTCTAGATATTTACTACCTAAATAGTCATTATAGTTTAGTCGAATTCATAACTCAAATCGATTAAGTAATGTAGCTTAAAATCCAACTTAATTAAATATAAGTTTCACATAAAAAGTTTTCAAAATTTACTAGGTTCAATGCATAGGAAAAAAACCATTACACATAATGTGAAAGATGTAACGTTTGTTATTAGTGTTGTGCTTTTACAACAAAAAGAAATAAAATCTTGTAAAATATATACATCCAGATGCATTATCTGTGTATCCATTTAATTTCCTCACTAAATTATGTAGCGTCCAACAAGTTCTGGTTTATTGGCAATACATTGCGATTAGTGACCGATCAGTGCTAAGTGGCTCGTCGGTCGTCTCGGTCGTCCGGTCGGGGCTGCGGGGGGATACGAATAAATAGATAAAAGCTTCTGACCCTCGCACTACATCTTACCTAGTGTCAAATGGAAATGCTTGCATGCTCGCCTCTGCATTTTATTTCGTTTAGTTTATTTTTATTTGTTACTTGATATTTTTTTAACTTAACGTGAGAGTTATTGAAACTCTCCGGATGGAGGAGGTTATCAAGCCTTACTTACATACTTCTATATGTTTACTTATCTTAATCAATTATTTCTTGTAGGCTGATCGGAAGATTATCAATTTTGTTGCATGCTTATTGTAATTGAATTGCTTAATTTGGAATAGTTAACTTATGTTACTTTATTTACAGTTTAGTATATGGCAGTCTTATTCCATCGGTATTCAATAGCTTTTCAATTAACCAAAACATCGAAAAAGAAGAAATTTTATGTATATACATGTATATTTATATCACAATGCTTAAGCAAGTTTATGTTATTTATTAACGCATGTGTATAATTGAGACATAATTTATTTTTTAGTTGAATATCATTAACAGAATATTTTATCCATTTTTTTGTTTTATTGGAAGACTTTTCTAACACTTATGTTCATGCATAGATGAATACTCGAAAATTTATTAGGCTATATAATTATCATTGACATTTTCTTTATCACCCTAACTTGTGCCTAGAAAGGTAGTTTACTTATTTAGGTTATATAACGCCCAATATTAATAACCTATCCCCAACGTCAATCTTAGATTGTCTCATATATCTATCCAATCTAGAGATTACTAGTCTACAAAAATATTTAAATATATCAAATACATTTTATTTTATGGGTCATACTCAGAAAAGTGGACATTTTCGAATTCGTAACGTAACTGATGAGTAACAATACTGATAATATTTGTTACGAAACTGATGTCATAAGGCATTATTCACAACAAAACAAGGATGTTATATGAATAAAAGTAGTTTTTTTTATTTTGTTTTTTTTTAACAAATCAAAAATTAAAAAAATTAATCGTTGATTTAAAAGATTATGAATGTAAAAAGTAAACATAACAAAGTGACAGTATTAACAATATAATAATGCTAGTTTGTAACGTAATAAACTTATATTTCTAGTTAGAGATCACAAAGTTAATGTTTAAATTAAGTATACTTTAAAAAATATCAAAATTTGAGTCGTTATGACTGGAATTACTATTTTTGTAAAATAAACATATATCGTGGGTAGGATTAATAATATGGAATGA
>JAATLQ010029785.1:0-43458 GCA_013421005.1 Heliconius erato x Heliconius himera | reverse complement strand
AAAAACATCCTGTAAAAAACCCAAGTCTCGCAGCTCAGTCTTTCTACCGTAAAAAGTTGTGAGATCCATGTAATACCAAGTCGGTTAATCTATTTAGTCTCTACTTAAAGGACCTTCTGTCTTAAGTTATTACAGTAGTTATCATCATGCCAATATTAAAAATATTTTACGTTTTAAACAAATAGATCGACTTGGACATCGCATGAAAACACAACCTATCGAAAGACATAATAGACATCGTATTCGGAAGGACTCTGGTGAGGAATTCGGTTGCTGGCCCGTCGTGCTGTGTAGTGTGATACATACTAATAATCAAATCAAGCGATTAATATTTCCCAGCCCGGTGACGCTGTCAAGACCATTCCAGGTCAACAGCATTAAAGTCCATTCGAAAAAAAAAAAAAAAATCAATAAATACTCTATATAATTTTAGTAACCTTAAATTATAATTAAAAAGCTGTGAAAATCTACATTGACAGATTTCAAATTTATGCGACATCACTGAATATTCATAATAAGATAATTAAGCATTAATTATCTACATCCATTAATAATGATAGCTACATAATGTATCTACAGTATAACCGCGAGGATAACATTTATTTATTAAATAATAATTTAAAAATATGTATAATAGCAAAGAGATATGTTGTAATTCAGAAATTAAAATGATTAGCAAAATTATGAATGTATGATTATTATAAAATATTTATTTGTTAACTTCACGCTTTTAAGATTCCAAACTCAACGCCGCGCTTTATCTTTTTACCAGAAATAAAAAAAAAATTGTAAACTGCAGCAGGGTAGGCAGAGGGAACCTAGTGTTAAGAAACTCCGTTCCTCACTTTCTGCAGAATTCTGAAGGCATTTTTGCGTGTTGAGTGGCAGAATTCAACGCCGTGCTCAGCCTCGACACCAGAGCAAAGAAATGGAAATATAAATTTACGTAAATATTTCATCTCCTCGAGTGGGGATTGAACCCACAACCAGTCGTTTTTGCAGTCACACCTCGTGCCGCTGCGCCACGACTGGCTTCAATTTTTTTAATATAATGTATACATAATACATATAAACATACACTGTTCACTGTTTCTAATTTGACACTTGGCACAAAATTTAATCTACAGGATTTCATTAGATTGAAGCGAACAAAAGTTCCTTTAAAGCTCTTGAAACTTTCTACATTTTCCAACAAGAGGTCTACCAATAAAGACTACATCAGAGTTATACTCTCAACAGTTTTCGAAAACTAAATTTAGAATATTACTAGTGTTTTCATAAATTTTGTACTTTGAAATCTCTTATGTTTAAAAAAATAGAAATCTAATCTTTATTAACCTTTTTAGGTGAGCTTACTGATTTGTATTTAAAAACGTTAAATTAATAATCGTATAACTAAATTAATATATAATCATTAATTACATTTTATAATACTTAAAAGATATTTCACAAAAAAACCATTACAAATGATATGTGCATATGCCCGCTATAAGATACGTAAGCCTCACGCTGTATCCCGCACACAGTAGAATAGGCTGAGGGAACCTAGTGTTAAGATACTCCGTTCCCCAGTTTCCGGCAATTTCTGAAGATAATGGTGGCGGAACTAAATTCCGTAGAAAATTTATATACGTATACATTGAAAATATATATTGCCTTACGAAGCGTGAGGGACCTGTAACGTTAACACAGATGAAAAAAATCGATAACCTATTTTGTTAATTATATTAATAACTTATCTCAGGGAAACATCTGTAATTTACTACACTTTTAACCTAAGTTTAGTAGGTCAACACGTAAGGCAAATTACGTGGTCGGCCTATACGTCGTGTTAGATACATTACGTTACTGAGAAGGTCTTCAGTGTCCAGGTGACATAATTCAATTAGATTGCAAGCCATTCATCAGACCCCGGGGAAAAGCATATGTCTTGACCATACATTGGTTTAATTAGTTATGCTTAACGTTATAACAATGGATCGCATTAAATTTAGACTTAGATTGAATGTCATTATTAATAACTCATTATTCCTTAATAATTACAATTTGGTTGATATTTTATACATTAAATTATGTATGAAATATCAACCAAAACAAATTTTAACATTCTAACGTTGATTTTATAACTTGGCTCATAAAAGTGCTCCTTAATCTTAAGCGATCCTTTCTTTTATGTCAAGGTTTAATAATTTCGTAACTAATTTATAATGTTGTCGAGAATATACGTAGATAAATTTTGCTCAGACACAAAGGTCTTCGCAAAGAACAGTAAATTGGACGCTGAAAAACATCTCTGATAGGTTGGTCGCGATGAAACTAACTTATTCACAGAGCCGCGACGGCAGCGGGTTTTTGTTCCCTAAATATTTTATGATGCGTTTATTTTAATATGGATTACTAAATATTTTTGTGACATGAAATATTAATTATATGTGTTTTTTAACTGGCTTTGTCACTTTAATTATGCATTTGCGTCTAGAGTTTTCAAAGGACGCATATTTTCTATTCTAAATAAATTAAAATTTTTCGTTTTTTTAACTTGAATGGCTGAAAAATAAAAAATAAATATTTTGGTAAACATTCTTATTTGTTATAGAAATTGTATTTTTAACATATTTAATTTTGTTTATATACTTTTTTTTTGTGTTATATAATTTTGTTTGTTTTTACCCATATATATTATAACCATCACAAAGTACTTTAAGATTAAGGATCGAAACGTAGCTACGAAAGATTGGAGAATTTACTTGTCTTTTTTATTTAGTAACTTCTTATAAGTGAGGGTAAGCCGCTTTGTTACGTAACGCGTAACAGCGCCAGTCTGTCAGGCTTCTCTTTCTCTTACACATTCGACAGCGGAAGGCACGCTCCTCTTATCTCACTCAAATCTCCAGCGAAAATCTACAGCGCTAGCCATATTATGGACAATCGACTCCCTCTTCTATCTTCACAAGATTCAGTGTGCGGTAGACACATACAGTGAGCGTATAGCAATATATTATGCTAATTGCTAGTTTTGTAGAATTAAATGATGTTATGTACATACACAAATTTTAATGTTTCTTTGTGACTTCAAGAACTGTAATTTAACGACGAAAAATCGTAGAACGAGCAGCCCCGTTTGTCTAGCATTGTTGAACGATTACTAAATACATATAAATATTTCAATAATTTGGTCTTCTAAATACTGTAATGATTGCGATTGGATTCCACAACCATTCTGTACAATCAGATATGTATCAACTTTGCTACGGCGGCGTGCCTCTACTATATGTAATAGCATTTTCTAACGTTAAAACAAAAAAGCTTTTAACGTGATCAATTTTTTTCATGATATTTTCATAGGTAGGTAGGTTTTAATTTTAAAGCTATATTTACTTGAAAATTTATCTATGAGTGCCATTTTAATATCTAAGTTCATCAAATTATGTACTTTTACAATTTTGCTATAGCCACACATAAGTAACAAAAAAAAATACAAGAATATAGATTCAAACATTATGCACAACTATTACCTGTCTTTTTAGCCTTTGCTAAATTTGATGGGAAAAAGTAAAATATTTTTAATCTTACAATCACCTCATACAATCGGACACGTGCTAACTATGCCACGGTAGCGTAAAGAAATAAGCACAGTACATACTTTCATCAGCTTCACGCTGTATTTCGCACACAGCAGAGTAGGCAGAGGGTACCTAGTGTAAGACACTCCGTTCCCCACTTTCTGCCGAATTCTGAAGGCATTGCGTATTAAGTGGCAAAACTCAACGCCACGCTTTGCCTCGGAACAAGAGCGAAGAAATGGAAATATAAATTTAAGTAAATATTTCGTCTCCTCGAGTGGAGATCGAACCCACAACCAGTCGGTTTTACAGTCACACTTTATGCCGCTGCGCCACGACTGCCCTCACATACATACTTTCATTATGTCATTAAAACCATTTTAATATTGTAAAATATTCATGTCGACATTTAGTTAAATTATACTTATGTATCTTTTTCAGAATTTTACTTTACAAAATACATTTATTTAAAAAACTGTTAGAAACTGACCTGGGCGGTTTCCAGGAGGCGCGCATTCGAGTCCCGCTACGTTCAAATTTTTAAACGTTTTCTAAATAAGTGCAAGTGAAGTGTATCCTTTCAAATAAAAAAGAATCATCGGAATCGGTTAGCGTGATATTGAGTTATTTTGTCCATTTGTGGCGCATCTAATGCAAATTTAAAACTTATGTGATTTTCTCATAGATACTGTTGTCAGAAATGAATCAAAATACCACACGGAACCACACGGGAAGCACTAGCTTTAAAAAAAAAATCAAAATCCAGTCAAAAGTTCTGAGGTAACAAAGATAAATACAGTCGAATTGATAATCTTTTCTTACAGGAGTCGGTTAAAAATTATGAATACTAAGCCTAAAATTATACATCTCACTTGTATAATATAACACAGTGCATGCAGCACATTGCCAAATTGTCACATTACATCGCTCGCCGCCTTGTAAGAGCTTGTACACCCATTAATCAGGATGATTACGTGCATTTAAAACTAGGCTTTGTCGACGTCTGATGCATCTTTATCATTTCTTTGATACTGAAAACCCTTGATTATAAGGATATAAGTTCAAACCACACTATGGAAGAACTGTAATCTTCTCGTAAAAAGAAGGAAAAGGAAAGAAAACTTGAGACACATAATTACTTTGAAATCTTTTTTTACTCGTATCCTGCATATATCAGAGTTGGCACAGTTCCTAATTCTTTGCCAATTTTTTGAGAAATTGAGGGTTGAGTGGTGGATCTCAACGCTGTGATTTAGTTTGTGACCACAGCGAAAAAGTTACAATATTGAATATATTCGTTTCCCCCGAATATATTATATTCTCCCGAGTGGGAATGGAACCCTCAACCGTTGCGTTAACAAACACACGATGTGTCGCTGAGCCACGACTAGGGGTCGCAATCCGGGATCCCGGGATTCAAAAATCCCGGGATATCGGACCAAATAAAGGTCTTAAGAATCCCGGTTTTAATTTTACAAAAAACCGGGATTTTCGATATTTTCGGATTTTACAAAGTTAAAAGTTAGTTATTCGAATTAAACGTGCATATCCCTATTAAATCCACGCTTCTTTAAGATATACAATGGTACATAACATACATCGGAAAAAGTAAGCGATGAGTTTTCCTTAAAATCCGGAATTTTACGACATTAACCGAGTTTGACCGGCCGGAATACCGTATTTTCTCATTGCAAGTCGTTGTTGCGTGTTTTTGTTACACGTTATTATTGCACGCTGTTCTTACCCGTCGATGTTCCAGATGTCATTATTGTTTTTCGTTAATGTTGTATCGTTTAATAAATAATATATTTTTTTGTATTAAATATGTTAAATAGTATACCTTTAAGATATTTTTGATAAATATTATTACTAAAGTGATTTATTATTAAACTGTTTATTGTAGATAGAAGTTCAGAGCGCAATACGAAGTCTGAAATGCTGTAAGTCAGCGGGAGCAGATGGAGTTACTGCCGAGATGATCAAATATGGTGGGCCACGCGTCTTGGACTTGTTCTGGTTTTTGTGCAATTTATGCTGGAAATCAGTCGTTAACCAAAAAGTTTTCTGTGCTTTTGTGGACTTGGAAAAGGCGTTTGGCACAGTTGTAAGAGTGAAATTATGAAAGATACTACCCCGGTACAATGTGAGCGGACCCTTGCTGCAGGCTGTAAAGTCTCTTTACAGAGATTACTCAGCCTGCGTGCGAGTAGGAGCTGGCATGTCGCCCTGGTTTGACTTCTGATCGGATGTTAAACAAGGTTGCGCCATGTCAGCTTGGTTGTTTAATTTATATTTGAATAGCTGTCTCTAAGGAGTGAAACAAAGTGATATGGGAGTGAAAGTACGTGACCTGAATGTGAATTTAATAAGTTCTTTGATTTTCACGATTATTACACATTTTTAAATAAAACTATTTAAACCGGATTAATCGCGTATATTTTGTATGTTTATACATTTTTGGAAACCCGACGTTTCGAACACTTTGCAGTAATCCGTGGTCACGGGTAGACCAAAAATGTATAAACATACAAAATATACGCGATTAATCCGGTTAAAATAGTTTTATTTAAAAATGAATGTGAATTGCTTGCTGTACGCAGATGGTGCAGTGCTTATTGCATCTTCAGAATGCGAGTTGCATGCATTGGTCACCACTCTGAAAGAAGGGTGTGAAAATAATGGTCTAAGCCTCAATGTGAATAAGACAAAGGTTCTTATTTTTGAAAGAGATGAAGACAGGACGGAATACAAGATCAGTGTAAATAGTAAGATATTAGAACAAGTGAATGAAGTGGTATACTTGGGAAGTATGTTCAGTAGAGATGGAAGATACGAGATGGATGTGGAAAGGCGTATTGCTGCCGGTAACAAGGTTAACGGAGCGTTAGCTGCATTGATGAGACGGCGAAACGTTAGTACAGCTGCGCGTTTGGCGGCCGTACACAATGCAGTTTTGGTACCGACTCTGTTATACGGCAGCGAAACGTGGGTTTTACAGAAGAAGAATGAAAGAAAGATGAATGCTGTGGAGATGCGATCTCTTCGTAAGATATGCGGAGTCAGCTTAGCTGATCGAATCCGCAATGAAGAGGTACACAGAATGGCAGGTACTAGCGAAGATATCACGGTGAGAATGAAGAAGAACGTGCTCAGCTGGCTTGGGCACGTCGAACGATTGAGTGATGAAAGAATGGCAAAAAAGATTTATGATGGGAAAGTGAGTGGTAAGAGAGGTATGGGGAGACCTCAGTTGACCTTCGAAAACACAGTATCAAAGATACTGGAGGAAGGTCACGTGAAAAGCATGAGGACCCCCTGGATGTATGAAGAAGTTGATGACTATGGACGAGGCGAAAGAGATATGTAGAGACCGAGGCCAGTCGTGGCGCAGCGGCACGACGTGTGACTGTAAAACCGACTGGTTGTGAATTCGATCCCTACTCGAGGAGATGAAATATTTACTTAAATTTATATTTCCATTTCTTCGCTCTGGTATCGAGGCTAAGCGCGGCGTTGAGTTCTGCCACTCAGCACGCAATGCCTCCAGAATTCGGCAGAAAGTGGGGAACGTAGTGTCTTAACACTAGGTTCCCTCTGCCTACCCTGCTGTGTGCGGGATACAGCGTGAAGCTGATTTATTTGATTTAGTTTTTGATTATTATAATTTAAAAAAATTATGATGAGGCCGGTCGTGGCGCAGCGGCAAGAGATGTGACTGCAAAACCGACTGGTTGTGGGTTCGATCCCCACTCGAGGAGATGAAATATTTACTTAAATTTATATTTCCATTTCTTCGCTCTGGTGTCGAGGTTAAGCGCGGCGTTGAGTTCTGCCACTCAACACGCAATGCCTCCAGAATTCGGCAGAAAGTGGGGAACGGAGTGTCTTAACACTAGGTTCCCTCTGCCTACCCTGCTGTGTGCGGGATACAGCGTGAAGCTAATTTAATTTAATTTAATTTTTAAAAAAAATTATATTTAGTAAATATCATTTAATTTACAACTTCCCTAAAAATACCCTCCTAACTTAACTCTAACAATAAGAAGAAATTACTAATTTTGTCAAATATCGAAAAAACCGGGATCCCGGGATTTTTCTGAAGTCGATATCGAAAATCCCGGTTTTGCTTGAATGGTCCGATATTGCGACCCCTAGCCACGACTCAAGTTTTGTAGTTATACCAGTACTAGTAATTATATATTTATTGAAATTTTAATATTTCTTTACCATTTAGTAATCAAGGTAATTTTATATATTACTCATTTCTGGAATGTCCTTAAATAATTACAGCCGCATGCTATATGCTACGTATATGGTATTTTGTCATTTAAACCTTAATTAAACGTTAACTGTAGTCTATGAGTGGGACTGTAAGCTTACCAATTAGTTACCACAGTTAATTGTGGTTACTAATCACCCTCCATCATTATATTAACATACATACAAATAAAGCTATTTAATATATAATTTCAATTTATAATTTTATATTGTTCTATATAAATCTAACATTTCCTATTACTAATTATTATTTTCATATAATGAAAATGCTTTTGCTTTAATTGAGTTGGCATAATTGATTATTGCTTAACAGTGGCGATGATTTGTTTGCAATATGTATTTTGGTATATGTTTTTTTTCGGTAGTTATTTGGCAAACAGTTGATAAGTAACATATAAATATACTTATACTGAAGAATAATAAATATTTCTGAAATGAAACAAAGTACTTTTTGTGTTACTCATTTTCTAGGAACTGTCGAGTCGTGGTTATGTCAGCATAATGAAGCATATATTTTTTTCACAAAGTAAACAATACGATAAGAACAAGCTATTGTCCTTAATTAAGTTCTTTTCAATCAATCGATTATTGAAATAAAGCCTATCCTGACATGCTGAAATAACATAATTATGTATGTATGCCAATCGTAGCGCAGAGGCACTAGCGTGTCACTGTAGGCATAACAAGTTGTGGGTTCAGTTCTCAGTTACTGGAGGAAGTGGACTATTAAATATTTTGATATATTTTGATAGATCATTATTAGATTAGAACAAAGATGTTCTAACGTCGAGGCAAAGTGCGATGTTGAGTTCCACCAAAAAGAGGAGTGGAGTGACTTAACAGTATTCTCCCTCTGCTTGCCCTGCTACATGCGAGATACAGAATGGAGCTGAAAAAATATATAAATATATCTTTAATTTTGTCATGACGCACAAGGAAAATACGAGATCATAATGTCTTGTAACTGACTATATGACTTCTACTGTACTACGAACATGTCAAATTATTATTTTTTAAGCTTTACAGTTTCCACACAAGAAGTAAAGAGAGCCTAGTGTTTAAATACTTTGTTTACGTATCATTGCTCTCTTACTAGAGCATTGAAATAAACATAATTAATTCTGTCGAATGGGTTCGAACCAATAACCATCAATCACATTTACAGTAAGAAGCTATCCTACTGTCACCACGATAATCTTTTAAATATTATTTTAAGTTTAATGAAGTCTAATAATAAATTTAATTTGTTGCTTTAAACAGTACTTGCTAGCTGACTGATATTAACAACATATGAAAAGTTGATAAAAAATCATAAAAAAAAACAACAAAAAATATAATGAGCAACCAACGATACCTTTCGTCGAAACGTATTTTATAAAATAACAATAGTTTTTATTTTATAATGAACAATGTTCAAGACATTGCGTATTAAGAGGCAGAATTCAACGCCGGGCTTGTGCCTTGGTTCCAGAGCGAAGAAAAGAATAAATTAATAAATAATAATTAATTCCCTCGAGTGAGATCGAACCCACGACCATCGCGTTACAGTCACACGCTTGTGCCCTTGCTCCACGAATGCCTCGATCAATATTGTTTGCTAACTCAAAATGGCCACAAACAAATGGTAAATTACAATTTTTTGCAAAATCTTCGTATATTCAAGCCCTTTCATATAATACTCCTAGGTATTACATGAAAGGGCTTGATTTGTAAAATACAATACAATTTAAAAAACCTCTAGACACTGCAGCAATGGAGCAAGAAGGTGGAGGTGGCCAAAGGGACTCTTGAACTAAGAAAGGTGGGCAAGTCGTTTGGTTTGGATACATTTCATTTGTGTTGGCGTACTTGAATTTAAAATTTGGCCGGAAAGACACTTTGCACTAATAGTGTATTAGTATTAAGAAAAAACTAGGCTGGCCGTTGAGGCTGTCGTGGTACATGGGCAAAAGCGTGTGACTTTAACGCAACGGTCGTGGGTTCGATCCCCTCTGGAGGAAATTGCGGAGTGGAGTGTGTCAACAATAGACTCCCACTGCCTACCCTACTACATGCGGGATACAGTGTGAATCTGTAAAAAAGAGAATTAACAATTCTTAGTATACGTACATTTATATGACTTCGTAAGTCTAACAATAAAATCACACACACACATAATACCGCAGGCAGCAACTAGCATTTAACGTAAGCCCTTTACAACTATAAACACAACTACTTGTTTGATATTATTATAAAACCACGAACAGTCTTAAGTCCTTCGCAGAAGGTCTCGGTTGTTACATAATAAATAACATTTGTTGGGAAACAAAAACAATGAAATTAATATCTATCTTTAATTATATTATGAACAAAATATTAGTTTTGTATAAGTTACATAATAATATTATATTATATAGGTATTTATAATTCATTTAGGAATTTACGTTTGTTCTTGTAAAACGAATTGATTTTGTAATCGAATTTAATAAAAGTTTTAAAGTGTGAGAGTCTAAAAAAAGTGCAAGTGCACTAACTGTCGTCGTGGCGCAGGGGCACAAGTGTGACTGTAAATACGACTGGTTGTGTGTCCCCACTATTGTCCCCCATTTTGCACTGTGAATTCAGTGTAAAAAGGGGGACAATAGTGTTTTAATGGGAACGGGGTGTAACACTAGGCTTCCAGGTCCCCTCTGTCTACACTGCTATGTACGGGATACAGCGTGAATCTAAAAAACACTATAAATTCGTCAAGTGGATGTGAGTGGCAAGTTCTGTAAATTCACCTAGTGTCTTGACTTGACTATCTTTGTTTACTTTATTATACCTACGAGAGAAAAAGTGGAATTGTAACTAATAAAAAAAAATAAAAAAAATTAAATTAGCTTCACGCTATATCCCGCACACGGCAGGGTAGGCAGAGGGAACCTAGTGTTAAGACACTCCGTTCCCCACTTTCTGCCGAATTCTGGAGGCATTGCGTGTTGAGTGGCAGAACTTAACTAATAAACAGTAACATAAAAAAATCAAATCAGCTTCACGCTGTATCCCGCACACAGCAGGGTAAGCAGAAGGAACCTAGTATTAAGTCATACCGTTCCCCACTTTCTGCCGAGTTCCGGAGGCATTGCGTGTTGAGTAGCGGAACTCAAAGCCGCGCTTTTGCCTCGATACCAGAGCGAAGAAATGAAAACATAAATGTTAATAAATATTTTATCTCCTCGAGTGGGGGTCGAACCCACAACCAGTCGATTTTACAGTCACACTTTGTGCCCCTGCGCCACGACTGGCCTAATTACGAACAGTAATATAACTAATTAATAAACAAAAAACATATAAATGCAATCTTAATAGGTAGTATTTAAATTCGTGTTAATATTTTATTTTCACGCGTTATATATAATATTACGATATTACGTTCATTAAAATTTATATTGATTTATAAATATCACAGTATATTTGTTTTGGCTTTCTGCCATGCAGTTGATCCAATTAATTATCTCGTTATGGGAACTCGGTATCACATTTCGGACATTTGAACATAATTTAATTAAGGTACCTCTATAGTATAATATTTTTAATCGACATATTTCTATAGGTCAGTCGTGGCACAGGGGCGCGAGTGTGTAACTGTAAACGCGACTGGTTGTAGGTTCGATCTCCACACGAGGAAATTCAATAATTTGATTTCTTCGCTCTGAGTGTCGAGGCAAAGTGCGGCGTTGAGTTTCGCCTCTCAACACGCAATACCTTCAGAATTCGGTGCAAAATGGGGAGTGTCTAAGCACTATGTTCTCTCTGCCTGGTGTGTGTAAGATACAGCCTAAAGCTGAAAAGAAAACTTCAATAGGAGCTTTAATTGAATTAATATTTGTAATCCGTTTGACATCCGTTTTTGTCATTCGTCATCTGTTGTGTCATCCACTCTAGCAATTCATAGTAATTACAAAGAATGGTTGACGTAGACATGGGACATATTTACGCTACCGGTTTTGAACTGAAGGCTAAATTTTAAAATTACTGGGCCATAGTAACTCTTACACAGTACACTTAAGTATTTTAAATATGCAAGCAAATTGGCAAGTACAGCCCTAGTCTTAGGTCTGCGCTGGTGTCTTCTTTTCCTCAATATAGATCGATTATGGGCCTTACGTAACGTATAATGGATAGTTTTTAACCATTTTCGGTCTATAAATCTCGGAAATAAAATCGAATAAATAATAAATTTTATAAAAGGTAAATTTTAGCTAAAACGTTCAAGGGCTGTTGAAAGTGCTCTATATGTAGCAAACAATATTCGTGATGTAGAACAATCCCTTAAAGTTTCATAAGGCTAGCTGAAAGACAACATGTTTTTGCTGGCCTGGAATAGGATCATCCTGGTACTGGTGATGTCATAAGAGGTGACTAAAGTACGTCGCCAGCAATGGCAACACACTGTATCCCGCATATAGCAAGGTAGAGGGAACCTAGTGTTAAGAGACTCCATTCCTCACTTTGCGCCGAGTTCTGGAGGCATTGTGTGTTGAGTGGCGGAACTCAACGCCGCGCTGTGCCTCGAACACCAGAGCAAAGACATGAAAACATTGGATTTTTCATTTCCTCGAGTGCGAATCGAATCCACAATCTATCGCGCTTACAATCACTTTGTATCGCTGCGCTTTATCCGCTTTAACGACGCTTCACATTACGTTTCTTCTACTTTCGACATTGTACAAAATGTTATTTTTATTCCCAGAAAACAAAATAAGTAGGTATGTAAATATCCATATCCAGTTCCGAAATATTATATCCACAACGTTCCCAGAAAAAACCATATCGTGAAAAAGAGAATATAAAATAATAAAATTTCTTCAGACACAACAGCTGTCATTCGAGATAAACAGATTTTTACCCTCCACTAGTAGTCTATGAAAATATCCATTTCAAGCGGCATTAATCGCATGACCGATTCAAAGAGAATATTTCCTCAGTTGCTTACAGAGGAGGCACCACGTATTTCAATATTTCTTTTCCGTCTTAGCTTTCACACTTTGTTCACTTGGCTCAAGAATACTTGTCAGTGTACGTCTCGATGAACAGAGGTCTTTATATAGTCTTGCGGTGAAATATTTAAGTCACTATTTTTAAAAGTAAAAAATTGTTTAAAGATTCTATATCTATATATTTTTTTTGTTACTAAAATTAAAATAAGATATAAACTTTTATCTTTTACTCAGTTTGTAAGAAGAGAAATATTCTTTTCTTTTTCAGCTTCACGCTGTATCCTGCATTTAGCAGGGTAGGCAGAGGGAGCCTAGAGTTAAGAAAATCCACTCCCCACTTTCCACTGAGTTTCGGAGGTATTGCGTGTTGAGTGGCGGAACTCAACGCCGCGTTTTTGTCTCGACACCAGAGCGAAGAAATAAAAATATTAAATAATTCATTCCATATGCCCACTGGAGGTAACAAACTCACAAGCTGTTGTGAGTTCACAGTCATACAATTGTGTCACTGCGCCACGACTGGTCTCCAATAAAAAATATTCATAATAAATAATAATATACTTAGAAACTCAATGTGAATTATAGGGATGCTTTTTTTCTTTCCCTGCAGGAGCTGGCGTTGAATTTAGTTAATATTTTAATTACGCGGAGTTAAAGGCCTAGAAAGTATTATGCGAACTCAGGCTAATGAGCGCGAAGCGAGCGAGGAACATTATTAATGAGTTTTCCTATCAACGTAAACTAACTTTATTTTAATGTTTCAGAAACTCTATAATTATTTTGCATTACAATACTTTTACCATATTATTTAAAATATAATTAAAGCTACCTGGCATAGTAATTAGGTTAATAAAAAATCATAATAAATAAATTATTTTTTAACAAAAAATCGACTTCAAGCTATAAACTAAAAATAACAAATAGCATAAAAAAGGCTTATAAATATTATTTAATATTTATTATTTTAACAAAAATTACATATAAAAAAGATTTTTCTATAATCTTTTGAATTTGACTAGATATTTATATGATAAAAGTTATTTTGTTATAGCAATGTGCACTTCTTTAGCTTTCATTAATCACTTCCTTTGGTACAAGACATTGATTAATAATACGACTAATTAAATATATATTTTGCTTAAAGATATTAGTGGCATAGCTTTGTAATTTATTATTTTTTTGTAAAATATATCTTAGAAATTATATAAATGATAAAAATATATGTACTTTTTTCATAATGTTATTTCTCATCCTAAAGTTCCGCACGCCAATAATTATGTTTGTGTTATGTTTTAGTTGCAACTGTGCAACTAAAGTTAATGTGTTTTAATTACGAATATAGCTGCACAATAATTAAGAGAATGTAATTTTATTATGTTACCGTCAAGTTCCCTTTGCCTTGCCTGGTATGCGAGATAAACATAAAGCTAAAAAAAAAATAAGAAAAAAAATTGTAATCTTCTAAATATGTATATTTTCCAATATATTATAAAATTAAAATTAAATCAGCTTCACGCTGTGTATCCCGCACACAGCAGGGTAGGCAGAGGGAACCTAGCGTTAAGACACTCCGTTCCCCACTGCGTGTTGCGTGTTGAGTGGCAGAACTCAACACCGCGCTTAGCCTCGACACCAGAGCGAAGAAATGGAAATATAAATTTAAGTAAATATTTCATCTCCTCGAGTGGGGATTGAACCCACAACCAGTCGGTTTTATAGTCACACTTTGTGCCGCAGCGCCACGCTGGCCTCAAATTTATATTATTTCATATAAATTTGAGTCCATGTGACTGTTAACACGACTGGTTGTGGATACGATCTCCATTCGAAGAAATTAAATATTTATATAAATTTATATTTTTATTATATCACTCTGGTGTCGAGGCCACTTAACACGCAACGCACCCAGAATTCGTCAGAAAATGGGGAACGACGTGTTTTAACACTAGATTCTCTCGACCTACCCTGCTGTATGCATGATACAATGTGAAGCTGATTCATTTTAATTTTAACTCAAAGTAAATAATCTAAACGTAAAGATTACGTGCTGTGTGCAATTTATTTAGCTTTATACATATAAAACGAAATAAAACGTAAATTATTTAATAATAAAGACTTTAAAGACAGTTAATACCTAAGCTGAATAAAGATAATAAGCCTTTTACTATTATATAAAAATCCTCATTTTTCTTTCACAGTTTTATAATTCAAATAACCTAACAAACATACAAATGTTATATTTTAATAATATCATACAAAAAGATGTTAATATGTCTCAATTTACGGCTTGGTTTATGTTTAGCTCTAAAATGTTTATTACTTCCCTTTAAAGCATGCGGCAACTTAAAATTATGTCGCATTCATACGTAAATGGGGGAAATTTCTAGTTTATTGTCAAACTAAATATAGAAGATTGGAGAAGTTTTACGTGCTATGATACCTTAGGGACTGTGAGGAGTTTAAAACTGTTAGTGTGTACTTTAGTAACGTAAACAGTTTTCCCTATACCTACGTATGGATGTATGTATCACCATTCATCATTTTTAGTTCTTCCGTTTTTATCTTTATATATCACGAAACGGAATTTGATAAGTTTTTTTTAACCAAAAAAGAAATAAGCTTGATTAATTATGTGAGTTTGTCGACTTTTTTATTTAATGAAATATGGAAATTATATAAAACAACGTCTATAAATAATACATAATTTTTTTGAGATAAAAAATATTTTACAGAGTTTATCTTCTGAAATCCTATCAATAACCTATATCTATACTATTTATATGTGTGTATGTTTGTAGTGCATAAACTTTAAAACTACTGAACCGATTTCCAAATTTCTTTCACCACTAGAATGCTGCATTATCACTGAGTAACATAGGCTATATTTGTACCTAGAAAAAATACAAATGCCTTCAGAAATTTCAATAATGTAAAAATACATCACATAAAATCTCTTTAATTGCATGCGCTGCAAAAACTGTTTAAGATAGAACAAAAATTGTAGTTTTAACAATACAATTATTTTTTTATAGTTTAATATTAGATAGAGTTCTGCCACTGAACACGCAATACCTCCAGAATTCGGCAGAAAGTGGGGAACGGAGTGTCTTAACACTGGGTTCCCTCTGCCTACCCTGCTGTGTGCGGGATACAGCGTGAAGCTAATTTAATTTTTTTTTATTAGATAGAAATGCCAACTATAGTCACACCATGTTATCTTAACTTTTATATTAATCTTTATCGAAATAAACAATTTCGTGTTCGAGACCGTTTCAATACCTGCAGTTTACTGTTTCAATTATCAAAATCGAACAACAAACATCGAACAAAGATTTTACGAAATCAAAAAATCAAACCTAAACAAAATATATTTTTCTCGATTAGGATCTGACAAAAACCTATATATTTTGTAGTCACCTACAAATACCAGCTTTAACGTAGTATACAGTAAAACTTTAAATATCAGTCGGATTCGCCCACTGAAGTTACCGTATCAAATTCAAGATTGTAGGTCAACGGGAAATCAACTTGACAATGTCAATAAATGCCCGCAAACTTAGGTTGACAAACTTAAGTTTACGGGCAATTGCACTCATTTTGTATGAAATGAACTACATAATATTTGAGTTTGTAATCTCCACGCGGTTTTGAGATAAATCGTCGTGACGGACGGACAGACAGATAACAAAGCGATCCTATAAGGGTTCCGTTTTTATCTTTTGCGGTAAGGAACCCTAAAAAAGAGATCACGTAGTACACTGGCCGAATGAAAAGTATAATTCAATCAATTATTTCGCTCGTGCTGTGCTACACTCACGCACGGCACTAAAATTTCATCTGGAATTAAATAGTCGCTCACAATTTATTGTATTCCATTATTCGTTGTGTATCAAAGAAATCAACATTTTAAAATTTTTTTTGAAATTATTTAAAAAAAAAAATATTCTTTATAGTTTATTTGGAATAATAGAAATAAATTTCCACTTTCTATTCATAATGTTTTCTCACAATTTTTGCGTTAGTGCAATATCAAGTACACAGAAACAAAACAATATATTTCTTGGGTATCTACTCAATATACAAATTTACATAAAAGTATTAAATAACTAAAAAATAGACTGTATAAAATCTATAAAAAAAATTAAAATCAACGCCACTCTATTCGAAAGCTTTGCATTTAAATAAGGTAACGTAAAATCACTTGAATATTCCATACTTTGTTCGAAATATTCATATAGTATGTGAAAATGCTTTTTGATACACCTATACTTTATGTATGTATGAAATGCTGAAATATACATATATAATGTACGCTAAAACATATGAAATAATAAAAAAAAACAATTTAAAAAGACGAGTAAAGAAATCTAGTGATAGCTCACTGTACTGTGTATTTAGTCACTATATTTAGTGACTACACTCTTATTTACGTACGTTACGTTTGTGCGTGCAACTGTAAACTTGACAGGTTGTGAGTTCGATTTTCAATCGAGATAATTAAATATTAAATATTTTTATTTCGCTCTGGTAACGAGCGAAATAAAAGCGAAAAGTGAATAACGGAAGTGTCTTAATGGGAACGGAAGGTCCCGTTGAGGCTCCCATTTTTAATAATAACAAAAATATTGATCTAATAAAATTTTATTAACAACGCAGTAAATAAAATAAATTTAAACAAAAATATAATAAATTTAATTTATATTCTCATATCTCTATCTCTATAAGTAGAAGTATATGTAACGAGTAATGCCGATTCAAAGGGAATTGCCCGATTGATGACCAATCACCCGCGCAGTTACCGATGCGAGTCAACATCGCTGGACCGGACAGATTGTCAAACAGCACAATCTTGATACCAATTTCCAACTAAATCAGTTCACCCTCGGGGCCAGCATTCAAATGTTTGGACGATCAAATACGAAAATTCCTCTATTTGAATTTGGTGTAATCGAATATCAATAAGATGAACCATAATATAACCATCCATTATGTACGATATCAATATTTAAATATGAAGCTAATGGATTCAAATCTCATATGAAATTTAAAGTGCTATGAAATAAAGTAGCTCATTCATATATACGTATTACTATGTGTAATTCGTTTGTGTGGAAATTAATTTGTAGTAAATATTTGAAAATATTTAACAATTTTCATCGAAATCTAGTGTTATTATTTCAAGTGTATAGTATTGACAAAGTTCGAAATAGTATCCATGAAATTGCCTATATTTGGGGGCTTTGCGATATCAAATACGTCTATTGTAACATTCGACACAAAACGGAAATAGTATTTCTATAATAAAATGTGAATAGTAAAAGTATATTTGAACAATACAACAACAATAGCGCTATCTCGTTAAGCTTTCTAACGAGAAATATTGTCAATGTAGGTTAAGATTTGAAAAAAAAGCTACAGTTACTATTGGATTTTGTATACAAATCATTAACAAAAAATATAGTTTTTAGTTTAGCTTAACTGACACGGCTGAAATGTAAGGGTAGGAAATAAATATATTATACAAAACATTATTTTTGGGTGTCGAGTGTCGAAATTCTACGCCGGGGTTTGCCTTGGTGCTAGAGCGAAGAAATTAAAATATTCATAAATAATAATCCCTTGCCCCGAGCTAAGATCGGACCCACAACCGTCGCGTTACAGTCACACCCTCACGCCACTGCACTACGACGGCCTCTATAACATTAGATATTTTCTGTATACGGAAACATAAATAGTTTAACTCAACTCCCTCTCATTAAAAGCGATTCATCACTTCAGCTTTTCATTACATTTCCACTTTAAGCTTCGTGCAAAGTAGTCAGATATATAAGACATAAATTTTTCACCGACTTAACAGTCCAACCATTTTAGCACTTCTAAATACTTTTATTCATTACCGCTAGGAACTTTTAATAAATAATTTTTACGCCAAATATTTTAGAATGCAATTAAATATTAGCATATATTATATATGCATTTACTATCATTGCCGCATCTAAAATTTCTTTGTTTTCATTTAAAATGAACAAGGTACCAGTAAATTTTATTTAAAATGAACACACATGTGATAATCGTATTTTTTCTTAGAATAAAATCTAGTTCACATGCCAATTTATAATTATAGCGCAATAATACAGAATCACTTCTAGATAAATAAATTTTATTAATATATTATTTGTTGTTATTTTATTTATGAAAGTATATATTCTTCTAGGAATCAATATTATTAACTTTCCACAGATGTTTTACGAGAAAATACTTTATTGAACTATTGTTAGCATAAGTTACTTATAATGTAGTAATAGGTGTCACTGTAATTACGAGTACGTCATTTGTATTAAGTGGCGGTAGTGTGCTGCGTCTTTTCCGGTGGATTTCCAATATAAGCGCAAACGACACGGCACTCGTGTGGCCCAGCCCGGTGACGCTGTCAAGACCATTCCAGGTCAACAGCATTAAAGTCCATTCGGAAAAAAAAAAGGCACTCGTGTTCATTACGTTCTAAGATATTGTCAAGACAACTTGTCATTACAATTCATATTTCAATATTGTGACTACGAGAGTATATGTGTATATAACAAGTGTAAATATATTTATTGTAAAAGCTGGATTTTGTGTCTGATTTGTTGGCTCGCCTAACACTACGTAGTTTAGATAGGTTAAAGTTTATGACATTTTATATCAGTTTTTGATAGGTTAGAGATTATGTATGATATTCTTGTTCTCGATATTTATACATCTATATATATAAAGAAATTTGAAATATTTGCTTGTGATATTAAAACAAGCATGTTTTCACACGTATATAGTGATTTACACGACACTTAAACACAAGCAAATAATTTTAAAATATTTGTAATTTATAATTAAATACGAGTATTACGAACGATGAGTAAGTAGTACGAATATTGAGTTCTGCTACTCAACACGCAATGCCTCCAGAATCTGGCAGAAAGTGGGGAACGGAGTGTATTAACACTAGGTTCCCTCTGCCTACCCCGCTGTGAGCGTGAAGCTGATTGATTAATTTAATTAAATACGATATTTTTTGCGAGCAAAATGAAATAATACACAAAAGGATTTAAATTTATGCCCCTTTGCACCAATTAAACCGAACTTTTAAAGCTGTATGTTATTAATTTAGTTTGGCATCTACGTTTCGGAAAGTTGTAAAGAATCAGTTGCTTAATGTTTCAACAATATTCATTATACTGTTAATGAATATTTTTTAAATCTATAATTTTTCAGCAATATAACGTATACTATACTACGACTATAAAAACAGCGAGGAATGTTTTCGTAGCTTTGCTTTGCTCCTCCTCTACAGCATATTTATCTTTACACTTTACCGCTCTTCACCGGCGACTTCCTCAGACACACTCGGATTAAATAAACAGGGCCATTTGGTAACATTTTAGTTACTTATCCAAGTCGAATAAAATATTTTTTTGCAGTCAGTTACCTCATTTCGCTTCATATTTTATATTTAGTTTACTTTAAGAACTAACAGAAAGTTGTCTTTAAAGGAATTTTTCTCTATTTTCTGTGATTTTGCATCTATGTAATTCAGAAGTAAAGTTTATTTAAGTTGATTTATCATAAATTTGTCGCTATTAAAACTTTGACTGGAATAAAATATTTTCATTTCTTCGCTCTCCAGGCAAAGTACAAAATCTAAAAAAAGTATCTCCAAAATTCGGCGAAAATTGGAAAGTGGAGTGTTTTAGCACTAGGCCTCCTGTACCTATCCTGCTGCGTGCAAGATAAAGTGTGATGCTGAAAACAAACATTGACATAAGGATAGAGTATAAATGTGGAAAATTTTCAATCGGTATACCAAAACCATATATGAATTTTGTGAGTAAATTTTAATGACGCGTCAGGAAATATTGCAAATTTACTTTATTATTTATTTATAAACGTTTTGTATGCGCGTACAGGAAAATTATATGATGGCATAAAGTCACAAGAGCTCTTATTTCCTGTAGATAAGTACAAGAAGTGGCACAAGTTTCCTGCATCTGGCTTTATGAAATTCGTTAAGAACGTTTTCTTATATTTTATACTATTTAAATATGCATATCCACCGTTATCATTATCTAGGTTGTGTAAATCCTAAATCCTAAGCTAACTTTTATAATAGTAATACATGTACTTATTTTGAAAATTTTACATATGCAGATGAAATTCTAGTCCCATTACAGTATAATTGTAAGTTTGTTTTTCACTCGAAAAATAGTTATATACAATAATATGGTTATAATAGGTAGTAATAAAGAAAAAAAACGTAAGGTAGTGATAAAGGAAAATCATATAACAAAATTCACTGCACCTAATAGTTGAAATACACAATGCATCTAGATAAAAAAATACACATATAAATACGTATTTCGAATAGATATTTGTATACGTTATGTATCTATACGAGGCCATCGTGGGGCAGTGGGACAACTTCATATTGTAAACGCTTTGGTTATAGGTTCAACCACTCAGAGAAATTAATTATTTTTTTCTCCGCTCTTGTGGGTCTGAACAAAGACTGGCGTTGAGATCCACACTGTGAACTACACTGCTAGAATCCAGACAGTAAGCGGAGCATGACGTGTATTTAACAATGGGCTCATGGAATCTCTGCCTATCCTACTCTATGCATGCTATAAACTGTAAAGGTTAAAAAAACATAACCCAAAAAAACGTAACCCAAAAAAACAAAAGGTAATTGCTAAAAAAGACATTTTAAGTCATCAACTTAACAAAACTATTTATAGTGTACGTTGTAGGCGGCTACGTTATAACAAAAACTCGAAGTATACAATAAATTGGTCCCTCGAGCTCAAAACTTGTTCCCAATTTTTAACTCTGTCGTATCTGTATGCATTGAAATACTTCGCCTCGGTAGAATTTACCAGCAAACTTCATATTGCCCGAGCACATATGAATACTGAGATAATAATACCCAGGACTATTTATAAGTTTTCTATAACAATACTTTAGCATACATTCTGTATGTAAATGTAGGTGTATATAAAATCAGATTACGCTATCATAATGCTGTTAATATTATATAGTGTCTTAACACTAAGCTCTCTCAGCTGTATTCTGCTATATTTGCAAGAGAGATGCGTGAAACTGGAATAAATAAAAGCAAGTAAGTAATTATTAATTTATCAAACAATATTTAAAATTTACTTTATTAAGAACATAATTGTTAACTAGCGGCCCTCTCCCGGCTTTTTTATATTTAATATTGTTCAAGCAAGATATTTGAATTTCGCTCCTTTTGTAGATATGCGATAAGAAACGCAACGATGATTTAAAACGCACAATAAATGAAAAACCGCAAAAACCTACAATAAAAAATAAAGATATAAAATTTCTACAAACTGTTTTCTACAAATAATTCACAATTCAAATAAGTTTCAGGAATAAGCCGCTAATTAAAATCGTACTGAGGTACATATATATATTTAGCATTGTCTAACTTATAATCTTAAAAACACAACTACCTTTAATAAAATGTCGGTGTGAGGTAGTCCGTCAACCGTTCATTTGCATGTTAATTGCTTTTTTCTCACACCGGTCATTTTATACAGCAAAGGCAGAATGCATAATCATGTATTAATTATAGAGCTCTGTTTTATAGTTATAGAAATAAAATATACATAAATATACGTACGTATGAACTATACAGTACGGTGCTACTTAGCTAAAGTCGAAAATTTTTAAATTTTCAACTAAAGACTGAAAAAAACTTGATTATATTTTCAGAGATCCTAATATTAAATTAAAATAATAAAAATACCGTTTAAGTGCGAGTGGGACTCGTCCACCGAGGTTTCCGTACCAATTCCATGATAAAGTATAGAAAAACAGAAAGTTCAACTTATAAAAGTTGACAAACTTAAGTTTGCTGGCATATGTACCCATTTTGTTTGAAATGAACTACGTATATAAGTTTGTAATGATTCTTTTCTACGAAATACCTGTCAATAGTAATGTAATAATTTCAGTTTTACACTTCTACGCGGTTTTGAGAAAAATGTTCTTAACAGACGAACAGACGGAAAAAAAGTGTATAGAATCACTTTTTTTCCGTCTGTTGTTCTGATTTTACCTTTTGAGGTTCGGAACGTTATAAAATATTTTTTGAAAACAAGCTTTTATTGATAAGTCGCAACAAGCTTATAAGAATTTCATGCTTGATAAGAACACATGGCTTAATTGGCTAGAACGTTCGGACGGCATTTATGTGGCGCGAGTTCGATTCCCGCTACGTAAAATTTTTTATATTGATATAATTTAAAATTATTTTAGTTTGTACCTTGATGTTGAACCTATGTTGGATATGATCATAATTAATAAAGGATTAAACAAATATTTCCATGAAAATGTTTTTTTGAAATGAAAATAGTTATAAATAATAATTAATTTTGCCGAGTGAGAATCGGACCCACAACCTTTACTTCTACAATCACATCCTTTTGCCGCTGCGCCACACCGGCCTGAATGACAATATTTATTTTTAAAATTATATGGCAAGAAACAACAATGGCATCGAAATTTTCATAGACTTGGCCATTATTAATCTCTACATTAATATTCCTTGAATATTTTAATATTCTAAGTATTTTTCGTCTTTACATACCTCAATAATTCTGTTTCAATATCATCCTAATTTGAGTTGGTAATTTTACGATAAAGAAGATGGAGAAACGAAATAATTTCATATTACATTTTTTTTTATTCTCAAGCTCTGTTATATTCGTAGCGGATACATCACTCGTCAAGGCGAAATTCGATTTGATGTTATTAATTTGTAAAACATTTTCCTTAAGAAATATTTTGTATTTTACAACGTAGGTACTTGTTACTTTACCTATATACATTGTAAACTTTGACAATTTTCTACTCTTATAAGCCATTCAATTAAAAATGGATACATTATAATATAAAAAAACCGGTTAAGTGCGAGTCGGACGGACCACCGAGACTTCCGTATTTTAGGATTGTAGGGCAACGGGAGAATAACTTAAAAAAGTTGAAAAATTTGTAATGATTTTTTTCTATAAAATACCTATAAATTTTGACTTTTCGGATATTTTCGTTTATTTGTGTTGTAGGTTCTCACTAGCACAAAAACGCAGCAAAATCGATGCATAAATGCTCATATCTTTTGATTGCTTCAAAAGTTTTTTTTCTGTGCCAAAATGACCATATACCTATGTACTTACATATTTTTTGATATTAATTTCAGTTTGATAACTCGCGAGATAAATGGTCTTGACAAACGGACAGATGGACAACAAAATGATCCTATAAGGGCTTCATTTTTACCTTTTATAGTACGGAACTCTAATAAATAAATTATATCTTCCTGCTCTTCAATTTTAAGTGACAGTGTATCTCAAATTAGTTATTTGGAATATCAAACTTTTTTATTTTCGTAACAAATATACAACACATATACATTAGTAGGTACCTACTAAGTAACTAAACGAAGATTAATACACCAAAATAAATATTTCTTCCGAAATAAGCTATCATTATTTGGATTAATGAGGCGTTACGGTATTATCAAAATACTACAATTTTATAACAATTAATGAAATATGAAGAAGGAAGCGACATTATGAACTGATAAAAGTAATATCTATGATATTACAGACGGAAGGGGGTAATAGGGGGGCAAAAAATAGGGGCGTTATACGTAGACAGACACGTAAGTGTCTGTCGGTCTGTGGCACCGATACTTCTGAATTAATAAACTTATTTGCCGTTTTTTTTATTGAAACCCTTGTTCATCGTGATAGTGCTTAGCTATGTTTTATGAAAATCGATTTGGTAGTGTTAGAGCTGCAAGCATTTTGCCAAAAAGAGGTAGTGATATTTTTTATTCTTTGAATTAAAATTTGCAAATACTTATAGTAACATGATTACTATTTATTATACCTTATATAAAGATCATCATCATCAAATCAGTCTGTTCGGATTCATTGCTGGACTGAGGCAGGCATTCCCCCAGAGTGAGACTTAACTAAAGACATTATTTTTGATTGATGCTATGTACTATTAGAATTTAAATATTTAATTACAAATTTGTATGACAGAGGTAGCAATGTAAATAATTAAAATATATTAAAAATTAAATAAACAATCTCTTTTATTCTAATATCTATAATTATTAATATTATAATTTATACAAAAACACAAAATCATCCTTACCTTTCAAAACTGCGCAACACGTGCCTGTTGTCAGCGGTGAGCCGCAAACTAAATTGCGGATACGAGTGTTCAAGATATGCGGCGGAGAGCATCACGACTAATGTATGGAAAACAAAACATTTTCAAATCCTAATATAATTTTTGTCGTACCACTTGTCTTTGCGACGTGATCTAAATGAAGAAATAGTGACGATATACTAAGTTAGTGTGGTAGAACTTTTTGAGTGAGTGAGAGAGTGTTTGCCGTATTTAGTTAAGTATAATTTATGTGTGAAACTAATTTGTTTACATCATATGTGATTTATATATATAACACTTTTCACGGTCCCTTCAACAACAATCAACAAAAACTCCAAAACCCTAATGGATCACTCTAAATATTGGTGAGAACCCCATGAAAATCAGCGCAGTTGTTTTTAAATTTATCGCAAATAGATAGACATGGTGGAGGATTTTGTTTTATAACATGTGTAAATATATATAAATCATATTAGGATTGAACAATCAGTATGTATTTACTAGAAATTATTATGAAATGAAAGTCTTTCGTTATTTATCCAAGTTCTAAGGTAGTAAATATTTTCAAAAGATGTTTCACACACTTTACAAATTAGACAATAAAAAGTTCAAGTTACATCCATTGACTCCATTCTTTACTTTGTCGTTATTTATATACGTTACGAGCTAGTACCGTACCTTTCCATCCTTTGTAAGGGAACTCACACATACATTCCCACGAGTCGGACTTAAGCTTGTAATCATCAATGTTAGTTAAAAGTTATAAATACTTTGTCCTTTTCTCTTCTCTTATATCTAAGATCTGTTCTCTTAATCCATTTTTTTATAAATAAATACTTCTTAAATTTGATTTTACCGGGACCTTTATTAAATAAAATAAAGATATGTCTTTTTAGCTTCACGCCGTATTCCACACATAGACAAGTCGGCATAAGGAACCTGGGTGTTAGACACTCCATTCTCATTAAGACACGCCCGGCCCTCACTTTCCGAGGAATTGCGTGTTGAATACTCAATGCCGCGCTTAGCCTTTGTGACCAAAGCGAATATTTAAAATATTAAATAATTCTTTCTCCCCAATTGAAATCGAACCTACAACCGTCGCTCTTACGCTTAATGAAAATGATTTACGTGCAATCATAAAATTAGGTTCCTAATGAGCAAAACAAATGTGTATAGCACCTCGACCATTAGTTAGGGCTGTCGATATTTATGGCCTAGTTGCAAAGCTTAACGCGTCCGTATGTTTGCCCTTACAACGATAAATTCAGAACGATTCCAGTAATTATGATAGGAAACATTAATAATTAAACTTCAATTAAATTTCGATTTTTGACAGGAAAAGAGTGAAAATTCAAGAGTGAAAAAGTTTAATTATTAATGTTTACTATAATAATTACTGGAATTGTTCTGAATTTATCTTTGTAAGGATAAGTTCCCAGGTTCCCTCTGCCTACTCTGCTATGTGTAGGATACAGATCCCACACATAGCAGAGTAGGCAGAGGGAACCTGGGAACCTAATGTTACGACGCTCCGTTCCCATTAAGACACTATAGTTCCTCACTTTCCACCGAAACCTGAAGATATTGCTTGGCGAGAGGCGAAACTCAACGCCGCGCTTTGCCTTATTATTAGAGAAAGGAAATAAAATATGTAAGAAATATTTCACTTTCTCGAGTATAAATCGAACCCACAACCTGTCACGTTTACAGTTGCATGCTTGAACAACCCGTCTGAGCATCATTTAGCCTTAGGCTTAGAGTAATTATTTAAAATGTTCAAAATGCTCAAAATTAAATAATAGTAATATAGAAAAAAGGTTACGTACCATATTATGTCTGTAGAGTTGTCAGATTTTAAATAAAAAAAATGTATATTAGTATAATATTTGTATCAACGTTGCCAGACGTCCCGATTTTTAGCCTAAAAATTTAATGTCCCCATCGGATCCGGTATATTCCGCTTTACACGTATTATTTCACATTCTGTAAAAAATATTAAATTAATATTTTAATACCTTAAGTTTTTAATTAGTTACCAATAATTTCATAAATCAATACAAGTAAATTAACTACGGTAAACAAAAACAATATCGGTAAGGTATAGTGATGTTTTTTTTTTCTATTAAAAAAATATTGATAGCTTTTCACAGAGATAAAATTCGGCACCGCTGATACCTATGTACGTGTATTATACATACCTTTACATACATATATTTCCAAAGATAATATTTAAACGAGGGGATAGAAAGTTTTTATATTTTTTTCCTTAACAGGCAGTTATATTTGCACTTCTATCGGGGAGGCACTTGTGTCCACGTTGAAGAAGGATTACAAAATACGAATGTGGTAATTTATTTCGCAGCGACTGTGAAATATTTGGATCCGCGGTGTTTAGCGCTCGCTAGTCGCTAGTCGACGGAGCGGGATAAATGGGAATACGTTTTAGACGGATTTCGCTGTGAAATAAATGTTGAACGAACCCGTGGAATTAAAAATATTCACAGAAGTTTACGTTGCATATGACTTGAAAATATTTTGTAATATATTTTATGTTCGACACAGGGATATTTTTTTATTGATTTATTTTTGATTATCTCGCTTTGCTTCCGCGTTTTACAGAGTAGTTCGAGAAAAAATTTCTCATTTATTTTTCACCTTCTGAGTACATTGTGATGCTAAATGGCAAACTTATCTCCACATTTTTTACGACTTAGTAAAGTTGCAGAATATCTTTAAGAAAATAATTTTAACAGAAAATTAAATATGTTTAATGATTACTTTTTCTATTTTATCAACTTTACGCTGGGGTGATACCCTCAAATAAATTAAACTCAAAAAATAAAAATATAATAGCAGAGAACCTAGTATTATATTAGGACACTCCGTTCCTTACTTTCTGTTGCTCAAGTTATTGCGTGTTGAGTTGCATTTTTCACCGAATTCTTAAGGCGTTGCATGTTGAGTGGCAGAATTCAACGCCGCGCCTTAACTTGTCTTAGAGCGAAGACATGAAAATATTAAATATTTAATTTCCCGAGTGGAAACCGAACCAATAAACGTCGTGTCTACAGCCACACGCTTGTGTCATCGCCTGCGTGAATAATAATGGAATAGTGAAATAGTTTAATGTAATTAAAATATAGTTATAAGTTACCTTTAAAATAAGTACTACGCCAAACGGAATTTCACACAAACATCGTGCACAGTCAGTTGCACGACGACATCAGTTTCGGTGATCTTTATTATAGAAAAATTAGTAAATTTTGCTTATGTTAACGTAGAAGCTAGTTAGACAGTGCATCTGCGACTTCCCACGTGTCTGTAATATTTACTTTGCCTGGAGCCACTCAACGTGATCTCTTTACTAGAGAGCGCCGTAAACAGAAGATAGCTGTATTTATTTGGATGCACATAGAAGAGAAAAGAAAATTATTTATTGTCTGTAAAGTTGGTATATGTGTGTTAACGTTACGTGATAGCGTCATAAATAAACTTGATGGAAAATTATATACTTTTATAAATAGAATTTTTATTATTTTGTATAATACAAAGAAGTTAATTGAAAAATAAATGGTTACGATACATTAAGATATTTTTGCATTGCTTAATTCAATTTTTAGAGATCGGTAATTTTTAAGGAAAAGAGGAATCCCTATAAGATCACTTTGTTGTCCGTCTGTCTGTCAAGGGCCTTTATCCCAGAAACGCTTGGAGATATCGAGTTGAAATACAAACCATATACTCAGATCTACCTCCATGATTTCTGACAAAAATGACTTCTACATTTACTTAAAATATGATATCGCCGTTTATATCGCAAAACACGCATATTTCGACACTATCAAGAAAATCAAAATTCATAGGGTACTTCCAGTTGACCTAGAATTATGAAATTTGGCAGCTAGCATCTACAGGTAGTACTAGTACAGAAAAAAATCTGAAAAGTGTACGTTTGTGGTTAAATCCAAAAAAATATTATGTAAATAGCAAAAAAATCGTATTTCGACACTATAAAGGGAATCAAAATTAATAGATTACTTCCGATTAACCTAGAATTTGGAAATTTGGTCAAAAAAAAATCTGATAATTATATATATGTGGTTATATCCTAAAAAATAATCCTTAAAAAGGGTATTAAAGGGTTGGGGGTATTAAAGCCGCTAGTTAATCAGATCGAAACCGCCATTTTTTTACGGAACCCTCGATGGACATACCCTACTCCCGCTTGTCCGGTTTTTTTTAATTAAACGAACGGACGTGTGAACGCTTAGGCTGATAGTGCCTCTCTATAGCTTCTTCTGCGCTCTCGCTTGCTCGCTCGGTTCAAGCGGAACGTGACAAGTCATACTTTTTCGTGAATGCCGCCGGCGAAAGAACATATTGCAATATTTTTAAATGATATATAATATCTATTTATGATTAGGATACTATATTGATAATCAGATCAAGGAAGTAGTATCAAAGAGATTCGTTTTTCCGTACAAATAATGTAAAACGATTAAGACAAATAAACATTAATGAAATTGTAACAAAGTCAAGTGCTTTATACGGAACCATGATTTTTTTGAGTGCTACAAATTTTTATCGTCTCAATCGTAAAGATTTCACGTACGAGGTTCACAAAAGCATGGTCAATAAAACCAGTACACTGTACGGACCTACTTGGATTCAATGAACATGGTCGATACGATGTAACATTGTGAAACTCTGACACTGTCCTAGAGTAGTAATCCTGTGGCTACATTATAATACCTACAACTTAACATCTCAGTTTGGCTAGTGTGGAAATTTGAATAAATAAACCTCTCATATTCAAACTTTAATGATAAATATGGATAGAAATCTTTTTGTGAGGGGAGATTTACTACATATATAATACATATATATATACATATATTTTCATTTCTTCGCTCTGGTGTCGAGGCAAAGCGCGGCGTTGAGTTCCGCCACTCAACACGCAATGCCTCCAAACTTTGGCGGGAAATGGGGAAGGAAGTGTCTTAAGATCCTTCGATTTTTTTTATTTATTTTTAATATTTTTAAAATAGCATTCAACAGTGATTAAAAATATTGAGGCCGTTGTGAGACAGGCGCACAAGTGTGCTATAAACACAACAGCTGTGAGTTCGATATAGTAGGGAAAAATATTTTTTAATATTTATTATTTTCGCTTTGATAACGAGGCAAAGTGTGACGTTAAGTTTCTCTACTCAATAGTCAATGCCTATCGAATTCAGCGGAAAGAGGAGAACGGAAGAATTATAACACAAAGATCTCAAGTTCCCTACTTACTCTACTACTAGAATTGTAAAGTTGTATAGTGCGAAAGGAAAAGGACGAGGAGGAGTATAGAAAAATGTTTAAAAAAATGTACAAGCGTTTACGAGTATATGTAGCTCGAATCAAACCTGAGTCTCTAAGACGTCCAAGCACTCTGACTACTAAGTGCGTACTCAGTCAGTGGAAATGTCAGTGTTTACCTTTTAAATTGCATGTTTTTATTTTAAATTGTTATAGTTGGAATTTATAATTTTTTATTCTGTTAAAATTATAAACCACTAAAGAGCGCAGAAGCGAATTATTAATAAAACTTTATTAAACCTGCAATGAAAAGGAAACTTGAAAGAATATTAAAATTCCAAGGCACCGGAGTTTAACAATAAAGCTTAACGACTCATTTTTTAAACCTTTATTAATTCAATGAGAAAATATTAAGTTAATAATTCAAAGTTTCAAAATAAAATAATATTCCTAATTGACGCCATAAGGTGCTGAAGTAAAAAAAAATGTATTTGTACAGCTTAATTCTTTCGTTTTCAAGGGAAATATTAAAACGGGAACGTAACATCTTAACACTATGTTCGTATCCCGCACACAGCAGGGTAGACAGAGGGAACCTAGTGTTAAAACACTCCGTTCCCCACTTTCTGCCGAATTCTGGAGTTGAGTGACAGAACCCAAATGGAATTATAAATTTAAGCAAATATTTCATCTCTTCGAGTGGGGATCGAACCCACAACCAGTCGGTTTTACAGTCACACTTTATACCGCTGCGCCACAACTGGCCTCAACCGACTCTGACTGGTTACTATATTACCTTGCCAAAAATATGGGAAATGTATAGAAAAAAACTTAATTGCTAAAATATTATGCAAAAATCATAGCGAATATTTACAAACTCGGTTTTAATAATAAACACAAAAGAAAAATCTTTGTTCATAACACAATATATAAATCGAGCAACATATCATTAAATTTTCATTCGAAAACGAATGATGTACTCAAATGCGTTCTCCACTACCCATAATGATGCCGAGAAACAAAATAAGCGTTTCTAAGCGAGCTAAGATATATGAAACCTCTCTAAAGACCGTGCACGTTCTTGTTCTACTGTAGAGGTTAAAAATAAGTTGTAGGTTACTTATTTTTATTTTTATTCCTTTTTGCTATTAGTTAATGGCGAACAGCAGGTGCTAGTGCTAATGGGGTTCCTCATGACTATGTAATGGCCGTACATTATGACAACACCACGCACAATGTAAACAAAAACTCGTTTACTCCGTTTATATCGTTCACGTACTGAAAAGCAGAAGTAAAACTCTTAATGACAACCGAAATACGTTTCGGATTGTACTTGATTCTCATAGATTTTTTTAATATAGTGAAATAAAAGTGTTACATTATTATTTATCTGTCCTTCGCCTTTAAGTGAGTTCCGCCACTCAATATCGACTTCAAGATTCGGCGGAAAGTGTTGAACGGAGTGTCTTAACACTAGGTACCCTCTGCCTACCCTGTGTGCTGTGTGCGGGATACAGAGTGAAGCTGAAAATAAATAAAAAAAGATTTTACAATTAAATACAACAGGTTTCATTCCCATTTAAATCGTTCTCTTGTAACTCACGTACAATCCGTGAATATAATGGCATCCATAAACACCGCATTTAATAGTTATTAAAATCTGTACACTCGGAGCGTTCTCATCTGATATAGCTTTGTTACGACTACTAATTTATTAGGGTTTTATACCCATTAAAATTCCCTAGAAACACGTATCTTTACGTTTCTGATTGATAATGATAAAGGTAATTGTATTGTTTGTTATTCTTGCTATAAATGGAACATAAGAAATTGAAATGAAATTTTCTATATATTTCAGTAGGTTCCTTAAAAATATTGATCTCAATCGTTACTTGGGATCAATATTTTCAATAAACCTACTACATTACATACAGCTAAAACTAGTAATCCGCTATTTTGTTGCGGCGGCCATTTTGGATTATCAGCAATATTGTTTATATACGATTTAATTGTCATCAGAACTGAAGTCGTAATACAAATTTCAGCTCAATCGGACACTGGGAAAGGCTAAAATTGAGTTTATAATATTTTACGTACACTAACACAACAAGTTAAATAAAAGCTTATCATAACATACACTTCTGACATCATTTTCTTATTTCCTCCCTATAGTCAACCCTTATTCTGATTAGCCACAATCCAGCACAAATAGACTTCAAGTACACATAGTAAAGTAAATGTCCTCAGTAGTGTCCAGTTGACATAATTCAATTAGATTGCTAACCATTCATCAAGTCTGGAGAGTTATGGGCTGTCTCTCTTCTGTAGATTGAGTAAACAACTTACGTTATTGATTATTTACAAGCGATACATTTTGAAAAACACGATCGCCCTGTTATAAAATATAGTATTTTTATTGGGTATCACAAAAAAAATGAAGCTATTTTCTTTTCTTTTTTGGTCTATGCAATTAATATAATATTATCAATTAAATTTATTGTAAAATCATATTCCTAATCAATATCAAAACTAAAATATATAAGATTAAGAAACCAATTAAAATTGTTTTACAAATTGTAAGACTAGACCAGATCGGGACATTTATATTTTAATTTATACATCAGCATATCGGTGTTCAATTCAAATCTATTTGTCATGAGGCCAGTCGTGGCGCAGTGGTACAAGTGTGTGACTGTAAACGCGATAGATTGTGGGTTTGATTCTCACTCAAGGAAATGAAATATTTAATATTTAAATTTCTTCCCTCTGGTGTTAAGGCAAAGCGCGGCGTTTAGTTCCGCCAGTTAATACGCATCGCCTCCGAAATTCGGCGGAAAGTGGGTAGCGAATTGACTTAACACTAGGCTAGGAGAGAGCTGAAAAAGAAATTGTTGATAAGGTGATAATTATGCAGTAAGCAGTAATTATGATTTCATTAAAACATTATCTAGAAGCAATCTTTTATAAGAAAGTTTTTATAATAACCGAATTAAAAATACATAGAAATTATAATACCTCTCATTTTAAATACACATAAGTTTTTGCATAAATTTCTAAAATTTGCACCTAATTAATATTAAAATAACAACGAGTGGGTGTATTCAGAAGAAAAGTTAATTTACAGAACTTTGCGAATCGTAAATTTTTGTAAACGAAATATTTAAATGTTGGATAATACATTTCCATGTAGATCCGCCCTCGGGCCAGAAGGCTATCCGTAGTATTTAGTACCTTGATGGAGTTTGAACATTTAATTATGCAAAAGGTTTCTGTTTTCATGTTTGCTGTAATGAAGACTGATATTTTTATTCTATAAATCTAATATAAATAAAATATATTCGAAAAGTTGAGTATTGCAAACAGTTAGTTATTTTATATTGTTTTAGGATTATTTTATTTTAACCCTTAATATATTTAAAGATTTAATCTCAAGTGAATGATTTAGGCTTTAAATTAAATAGTACTTTACTTCTACTAGCTGGTGGCACAGCGCAGCGTTTAGTTTAGCCATTCAACTGGCAATGCCTCCAGAATTCTGCGAAAAATGGGGATCGAAATTTTCTCAATATTAGGTTCCCAAGTTGCCTACTCTGCTATGTGCTGTGCAGTATTAATTCTAGTACACAGAGTAATCATTCCAAGGCCTATTATATTAAGTGTTATATAAATGTGTGACGCTATATTTGCATCCATAAAATATATTTAAACCAATATAAAAATCGAACCGTGACTTTTTGGTAACTACCCAAATAACCAGCCACTAAACATATAAGTGGGGAACGGAGTATGTTAACATTAGGTTCCCTCTGCCTACCCTGCTGTGAAGCTGATACGTATAATAAAAAAAACATTGAGAATCGAACGCTGTCCAGAATTCGGAAAGTGGGAAACGGAGTGTCTGAACACTAGGTCAATCTGCCTACCCTGCTATATGAAGGATACAGCGTGTAGCTGATTATCAAGAATCCAAATTAAAATACCGTCACTCATTATACAACATTAAAAACATTTATATTCTTTTCACAATTTTCAGCATTGGATTTATATTGGATAAATCGTTTATGGTACACAGTAACAGTATTACATACACAAATAGAGTCACCGACAGTCATGTACGGAGATCACGTCGCTGGACGAGAGGTATAACCCAATCAATTATTACACTCGCGTACCGATTCTGCTGTGAAATGCAAAAAAGTTTAATGTCGGATAAAAAAGTTACCGTTATTCCCGTTGCATTTTAATTTTCTTAGTGCAGCAGCTTTTTGACGATGAATAATGATGTGTTTTTCGATTGTTACTTTCATAATTTACTATAAGTAATTTATGAAAGGGAAATAAATATATTATTTGCTTCTATTACATAATAGTATTTTTTCTATAAGTAACTAAGTAAATATTTTGGGTCATGGACTTTTTTATCTCATTTTTTATTTTTATCTTATGTATTATTTTTAAGTAACTTCCTTTTTTTTCATTTTCTTCCTTTTTAGGGCTTACTTCTTTTTAGGTACTTATTATATAGGAAAAAATCTGAAAACTATACATTTGTGGTTAAATTCTAAAAAAATATTAGCCTTAAAAGGGGCCAAAATTTGGTATTAAAACGCTAGTTCAAGTGAGGTATCGGTTGAAAGGGCTGTGCTAAGACAGTATAGTTAAGATTATAGTATAGTACAGTTAAGATTATTGTTAAGAAGTTATTAACTATTATTTTTTTAATAAAAAAAAATATAACTTACTTTTTGTACTCTCAAATTAACATTGCTTATTATCTCAAAGACTCTAACCAATATGATATGTTTCTTCACTCTGAAGTAACATTGTGAACAATACACGTGTGACATCTTCTAATCCATTATGGCGCATAATATATATTTGATCTAATGTGTATATAATAAAATAATCCGTAAGTGTAAATGGGATGAAATCATCCAAACAAAATATATTTCTAATACTATCTGTACTAGCCGGGGAAGAAACAACGATAACATGAAAAGTTCAGTAAAGAGCCGCGGTCGTATATTTGGGATCTACTAAATAAACTTTTCTCTTAATGAATGAATAAACTGTGCAATACAATGTTGTCTTTTAATTATTAAACAAGCCCTTGAATTATTTATTACGCCACATTATCGGCCGCGATGAACTTTAACGTCGTTCAATTTCTTGTTTATGTTACAATTATTAATAATAATCATCAGAAGGTTCTTGGTTAGCTGGATAATTAATTTTAAATATATATATTTACATTCTTGAATAATATAATGTCGAAATTATGAACTTTTGTTTAATTGTCAGTGTACTACTGTTACTACTCTACTGTTACTACTTGTCAGTGTACCATGTGAAATATTTCAAATTTAACTGGATGCACTTCTCGGAGTCTTATTAGACTGATATTTTAATTACGGCTTCATTTCTGATAACAAGACAGAGGATTACAAAATTTTGCACGACCTTATATGGGTATTAAATGGAAGGGCTTCATTTGTAAATTACAATATAACATGTCGGTCGGGGATTCTTCAAGCCCCGTAAAATTTAAATGGGTCCCGACTGTTAATCCTTATGAACTATTGGGCTTGTTTTCTGAACGCATTCATTACATTTTTATGTTATGGATGCGTTCAAAACTGGAAGAACAAGCTCAGTAGAGGCTTTTTAGTTTTATACAATCGAGTTTTTTGTTTTATTATATTATAGTTTTTTTTGTGATAAAATTAAAAAAAAAACAAATTTCAATTACAATAACAAGTATGGGTGTAATATAACTACTGATTTAAAAACTTCCTTAATGCACTATAGGAAACTATCGGCACAATATACGAACACAAAGATGAAAGTTATGCAGTATTGGCTTAAACTTCAATACATCTTACTAAATTTATCGTGGAAGTTAAACTCACAAGAGTAAATTTAATCATCGTATCCACCATAATATTATGTTATATATCAAAAAATATTGAATGACTAAATTTATAATACTTTTACTACTATACATATATTATATCTGAATACTGTATACTTGTAAATTGATTGATTATATTTATTTCTATTTAATTTTTTCTTCAACTTCACTCTAAATCCCGCACAGCAGAGTAGGCAGAGAGAACTTAATGTTAAGATACTCCGTTCCCCGTTTTACACTGAATTCTGAAGGCATTGCCGCAGGAGGCATTATAGACTATTAGAGGTTATAAAATTTCAAAGTGAAAAACAAAGAATAACTTATTGGGCAGTAGTACACAATATACGGCGAACGAGTTACGAGTATTAGCTGTAGGAACGCTTCCAATAGCTTGCGGCAATCACCGGCTAAAACGTATTTCCCAATTCATGAGAGAAAAAGCTGTTTCTTGTTCTTTACTACCAAATATGATACGTTTTATTTCTAACCTAGTCAATTTTTATATTTTAAAAGTAGATACGTATATATGCATATATTATAAATGTTTATAGGATATTTATATTTAGGTGTGCATTAGCGGCTATAATAAAAAAAAATATTATAAAAACATCAAACCCGACTCCATAAAAGTAAAAAAAAAAAAAAATCCAATAAAAATACATTTTACGGAGCTCTTCTTAGAGCTCCGTAAAATGTATTTTTATAGATAACATACAAACATGTATGTATGCATGTTATAAAATATTTTTAGCAAACATAAAAAACCGACTTTCAACAACGAACTAAAAAGTAAAAAATAATTTTACATAAAGTAAAACGTACTTTGATTTTGTTAAACACAAATAATTAAAAAAAAATATATAATTTTGAAATCGGTGCCAAATCAAACAAACAGGCTTCGATTCGATATTGTAGTAAGGTTGTTGTAGCATTAGCTTGACACCGATGATTAACGCGACGATTAAAAATTCGATCTCCATTCGGGGGAAGGAATTGTAATATTGCTAGCAAACTCGGGTAAAAGAGTATAGGTTTAAGTGAAAAAGAATATAAAGGCAATGGTATTCTGTAAATAGAGGCAGTCACTTATAGGCACAGCTCATATTGAAAGGAAACTCGTGTGAAGTATTGTTATTGGGTGATACATATTACTCATTGCAATTACGTAGAATCTGTTTCTGAATAATTTAAAAACGTAGAGACGATATGTGTTTTATCTTGTTTTTAAAAACTGATAACCTCTTCAGATTTCTTTATTTTTTTCTATCAGCTTCACGCTGTATCCTGTACACAGCAGGGTAGGAACGTAGTGTTAAGACACTCCATTCCCCACTTTCTGCCGAATTCTGGAGGCATTGCGTGTTGAGTGGCAGAACTCAACGCCGCGCTTAACCTTAAAGTAAAATAAAATTAAAAATTAAATTAAGAATTAAATTAAAAATTAATTAAAAAATAATTTAAAATTAAATTAAAAATTTATAAAAAATAATTTAAAATTAAATTAATAATTAAATTAAAACTTAATTTAAAAATTAAGTTAATAATTAAATTAAAACTTAATTTAAAAATTAAATTAAAAAGTAAAATAAAAATTAAATTACAAATTAAATTAAAAAACAATTTTAAATTAAATTAAAAATTCAATAAAAAATTAAATTAAAAATTAAATTAAAAATAAAATTAAAAATTAAATTAAAAATTAAATTAAAAATTAAATTAAAAATTAAATTAAAAATTAAATTAAAAAATAATTTAAAATTTAATTAAAAATCAGAGTGTCTTAACACTAGTTTCCCTCAACTCGCAACGCTTCGAAATATTCGGCGGAAAGTGGAACACCGAATATCTTAACGCTAGATTTCCTTTGTCTACCCTGTTATATGTAGGATAGATGTAGTGAAGCTAAATAACAACTATAATTAAATTTTCGAAAATAAAAACACTTTTTATTGATGTAGTAGGGAAATATAAAAACTCCAAGTATTATAGGATCGAAACAGATTATTCAATGTTTTTTATATAAAAAACTGCACAATATTAGAAAAAAATGCAGTACTTTACTGTAAAATTCTATACGTGTAGAAAATAATAACGCTGTGTTTTAAATAAAAACTGCACTAGTTGAAAAAAATATTTGCAGAGCCGATAAAACAAACTGGAAAATAACGTTCTCGTCGAAACATTTAATGTATCTCACATTTCAGTGCTCAGGTGTTCTCCGTACATGGTGGCGAAACCACTAACTTTTCACTTAAGCTTCTGTTCTATTATAAGTTGAGACAAAATGCTACCTGGAGGATTTGATATTTACAGGAGTTTTGTTGTGGAAGTCATAAAACTTTATAATTTTCTACAGATGACAATATTTCTACACTACATGAACAGAGAATAAAATAATAGGCACATTTTTTACTGTTTAATTATACTAGTTTAAGAAAACATCACATCAGTAATTAAAATTTTGAGGCCAGGCCTCGTGCGAATGTAGGCGCGACGTGGATTCAATTGTGGATACGATTCCCATTTGGGGGGATAAAATATTTAATATTTTCATTTACTTGTTCTGCTAATGAGGCAAAGTGCAGCGTTGAGTTCCGCTGCTTATGAATAAATATAAGAATTTAAAAAAAATATAATAATGTATGTATATATGTACATAACTATCTCCATCAATATACAGCTGCACGACGTGGCCTTTTAAAAATCAAATATAAAAAAAAAATCAGCTTTACGCTGTATCCCGCACACAGCATGGTAGGCAGAGGGAACCTAGTATTAAGACACTACGTTCCCCACTTTCTACCGAATTCTGGAGGCATTGCGTGCTGAGTTGCGGAACTCAACGCCGCGCTTTGCCTCGATACCAGAGCGAAGAAATGAAAATATAAATGTAAATAAATATTCCACTTCCTCGAGTGGGAATCGAACCCAAAACCAGTCGATTTTACATTCACACTTTGTGCCTCTGCGCTACCACCAGCCTCAAATATTTACATTGAAAATACAAATATTTTCCTTTATCTAGCTAAAAATATTTTATGTTGGTACAGTATCCAATATATTAGTTACGTGTATACTAGCGAACAGAGAACAATTTAATCATTTCTTGTGTCTATCCTTTCAGTTTGTAATTACTTTTAATACTTAATATTATATGAGATATTTATACACGTATTATGGTGGTCTTGAGAATATACTATCTCAGGAATGAGTTGTGGGTTTGATTTCTACTCGAAGAAAAAAAAATCAATTCTAGTAACGATACAAAACGCGGTGTTGAGTTCCATCACTCAACACGCAATGCCTCCAGAATTCGAAAGAAAGTATCTTAATGGGAACGGAGTGTCTTAGCGCTAGGTTCCTAGATTCCCTCTGCCTACCGTGAAGGGTACAGCGTGAAAAAAAGTACCTACTAGTGTTTCACCCGCCCGCATTGAATACACAGTTATGAAAAAAAAAACATATAAATTGACATATAATATATCTGCTTAATTTTTCATGTCAGTCGTTCGATTGGAAAAGTACAAAAATATAAAAGAATACAGCACATATATATGTCATTTATGAATGAGAACGGCATCACAAAATCGATCTCAGGCTTGAGAGCAGCTTATAAACACGGGTCTTATTATCTCACACACATAAATATATTTTTTTTATATATTAATGCATACATTAATTGACAAAATTGGGACCTGTGAAGATGGATTTAGCGTCTGTAGATTAAAACCCCTCTCAGGTAGGCTTCATTAACATTGTGGCATATAACTTTATCTAATTCGACTTTGTCAATAAAATGTGCTATCGTAATTTTTTTATATTAATATAGACGTAAAGATATATATAAAAATTAACTAAATCTTTTTATGAAGAAATATAAACATTATTTTTTTTTCTTTATTTCGGTTTATCTTATTTCTTTTATATTTATTTAGAGACAAATCAATGAATAAAGAAAGCATTGTGCATAAAATATCACATATTAAATGTCGGAAATCTCTCTAGACGGGCGAGTTGCGACGATTCCCTTACTTATTCAACAGATGCCTCGCAGGCCGCGGGTTTTGTTCGCGAAATATTTAATTACTCACTCGCTTCAATGTGGATTAGCAGGCTTCAAAACCTTTATGCATTAAGGATTATTTTCGAAATATTTTAAAATTTAATTATCACGTAATAATAGAATTTTAAAAATATATGGAAAATACTTTAACACTAGGTTTACCATGCTGTGTGCAGGATTCAGCGTGAAACGAGATGAAATTAAATGAGATTAGATGAAATTATTTTTATAGATTCATTTAAAACGTAGTTAAATAAGCGATCGCAAAACTACATTGAATAAATGGTCAAAAATAATTAGCTAAAAAATGCTTAAATCTCTCCGAAAAATATTAGAAATCCCCAGTTAAGACCATTGTGGCACAGTAAACACATTACGCGACGGTTATGGATTTGATCTACCCAATGAAAGTATCGAATAATTTAACTTCTTTAAAATGTATTGTTGAAATCCACTTCTTCACCTTGTGACCCTGCACCACGACGGTCTCTAAGGAATTTTATAACTACTTTACCTTACAGTTAACTATCTTCCTTGTCATCTTATCTATATACATCTGTACGGTCTCACTTGCGCGCTTACCCTCTGGGATTAGTTAGACCCTCGCCACACGGTACGCGCGCGAGTAGGAAGTTAGCAATAAATGGCTCGTGTGGGAACTGCTTTACTCCACCTTTGTATGTGTTTCACGTAAGTGTTTTGGTGCAATCTTTTGTATAGTACTTGTGAAAAATAACAGAAAACGTATGAAACGTAAGTGTAAAATATTTCAAAAAGATAATTTATATTTTTTTTTTAACATTTTTAAAGTGTTAATCCACACTTAGGAAAGAAAAGTAATTTTTATACGTTTTCTAAATAAGTAATTTACAATTTTCCGGTCTCTTCGTCACAGTAAAATACTTCGATGTTTTATGACTCAATCGAAATAAAAGACAGAAACTACTATATATTCGATTCACCAGATTTCAAAAAAGTAAATGCATGGTAAAAAGTAGAAAGTTATGTTGAAAAAGTAATATTAATGAACTAGAGCTAGTTTTGCCAGTTTTATGTATGCAGTTATTAATACCAAAAATAAGTATCAAACAAGTTAATTTTTTTAGAATATACATACATACTCGTATATACGAAAGCCTCTCGGTGCAAGTCCAAATAACCTAGACAACAAAACTACTTTACTTTTCTAGAAAAATATAATGAAAAATAATCTAACATTGAATTAAAATTTACTTAATTTGCTATGACAGATATAACTGAGTTTTAGTTAACGGTTATTTCTGTCTCAATAAACAGACGTGACCAAGCACGGAACGATTCAGACGTACGTGACCTCTTGGTACGAGCGTCGACGGAAGACTTATTTCATTCTTCATACGTTTATTTATAAAATAATAAAATAACTGAACAAAAATAGAATATATATCGTTTATTTTTTTATATTTTTGTTATTTTGAGGTAACCGTGGCGCAGTGTCCGTGGCACAACCTTTACATACAAATCGGTATCCATTCCCGGGTTCAATCTACGGATTTATTGTCTAACGCCCAATATTAATAATCTATCTCCTACATCAATCTTCGATTGTTCCATACATCTAGCCAATCTAGAGATTGGATAGATGTATGGAACAATCGAAGATTGTCGTAGGAGATAGATTATTAATATTGGGCGTAAAACAATATAATAAATGATAAAAAATACATATAATAACAAACACTACAGATTATGAGTCTGTAGGGTAAGAAATAATAACAATAAACTACAGGTTCAATTCCCACTCGGGGAATTAATTATATTTAATCCTCGCTCTGGTAAGAAGACAGAGCGCAGCAGACATCTTGACCACATGCTGAACACGCAATGTACCCAAATTAGGCGGGAACGGAGTGTCTTGATAATATGTTCTATTTATTATTAACATCTATTATTTCATTATTTTCCCATGATACCTTTAAATAAACAGTTAAATAAAAATATATAATATTAAGAATTTTTACAAAATATAATTAAGTATTACCGTATAAACCCATTATCAAGTAACTGTTTCTGTATACAATGCTCCATTTCCAACGCCTAATCTCTTTAAAATGCAAGCTAAAAATCCTCTTAAATTTATATCCAGTTAGTGAGGCCGCGCGAACTCATTACTAGTGCATTTTAAAGCTTATCTTTAGGCTATTACCAGGCTGATGGGCTGTCGCGGAAAAGCTAATCGAAATTGTAATAGCAAATAGTTATTCCATTTTATGATGACATTGTCGTTTCAATGTGATTGGCCATACAGAATCAGTGCCAACAGCGTTTCGCGTAATGGTGCACTTCATTTGATAGCTATATTAAAAAATATATTCAATGATCGGGTAAAATGATACGACAAAATAAACGATTAATTGACTATAATCAAAAAAAAAAAAAAAAACAGGACAAACGCGAGTCGGGCTCGCCTACCGAGTGTTCCGTACAATAATTAGAGGTCTCGAGCTTTTTCTGAAATTCGGATTTAGCTTAGCAAAAGGCTTTTCATCTAATACCTCAACTGAACTAGCGGCTTTAATACCAAATTTTGCCCTCCTTTTAGCGCTATTATTTTTTAGGACATTACTAGAAATGTATAGTTTTCAGATTTTTCCCTGAAGGAGTTTGGATGCTAGCTGTTAAATTTCATATATATATACTAGCGACCCGCTCGCGGCTTCACCCGCTTTAACTACTGAATTATTCATATAATATACCTATGTTTGCAAAGCACTTAAGATTACTAATGTGAAAATTATTGAAACCTTAATGCAACCCACATTTTCGTAGCTCCAATAAGGATGTTCCAATTATTTAAAAAAACACACACCTGAAAAATGACACAAACAACAGAAAACTTAAACGAAAGAAATTATAAACTGACTACCTACTATTCTCTTACCCAAAAATACTTAAACGAAAGATGTAACCAACAATGCTGCGACGAAATACATTATAATTATTGGATAACTCCAAAATACGTGCAATCGCTTCTAAATTTACTTTGCTATAGAGCCAGGCGCAGAATTGAAGCATTCTCTCGTCCATCTCCGTAGTAGCTCCGAACGACATTTGGGCGTTGGTTCCATGGCCGTGGTCTCAAGCGATAACCTGCTCTAG
>JAATLQ010029780.1:12745-30653 GCA_013421005.1 Heliconius erato x Heliconius himera | reverse complement strand
TCAATCGTTGAAGGCGTTCTGAGCCACTTTCGGTGGTTAAAAGGGGTGTTTGAGGATGATCTGCTTGGGTGCTAGAGTGTGCAGGCTTAAGGTAACTGAGGTCTTCACCTCTGTCCTCGTACACTATGACCTCATGTTGTTTGGAGGCCATTATGCAACCCAGTCGGTCTGCCACTTCTCCCCTGTTATACTCAACCACCATGGCATCTATGCTTATTATTCGTGGACCTTGTTCTGTTATCTTACTCAGTTTATGGAGCAAGTCACAAGCCCGCGCGAATGGTGTTCTTTCACCCCAGTCGAGCAGTATTATCGATTTGTTTTTCGATTTATCCATGTTAGAGAACATAATGTATAGAGATAATAGTACGTGGGATTTAAATGTTAGTCCGTTGCGTTCAATTACGATGTTCCTAAACATGCAATAGTGACCTCAAAATGTATTTTAGGCTTGTAATTTCTTAAAGAATATATTAATATATTGAAAATGTATTTTAGGCTCAAAATGTATTTTAGGCTTGTAATTTCTTAAAGAATATATTAATATATTGAAATTATAAAAAAAAATAAAAAAGAGGCCAGTCGTGGCAGAATGGCACAAAGTGTGACTGTAAAGCCGACTGGTTGTGGGTTCGACTCCCACTCGAGGAGATGAAATATTTACTTAAATTTATATTTCCATTTCTTCGGTCTGGTGTTGAAGCAAAGCGCGGCGTTTAGTTCTGCTACTCAACACGCAATGCCTTCAGAATTCGGCAGAAAGTGAGGAACGGAGTGTCTTAACACTATGTTTCCTCTGCCTACCCTGCTGTATGCAGGATACAGCGTGTAGCTAATTTTAATGTAAACCACACAGCGTAAAAAACTTAAAGGTACAACACCAAAAAATACGACTTCCAAATTTTAAACAATTTTTCAATAATTGAACTTCACTATAAAGCTCTTATCGCGTGAACAAGCTTTTCACGCACATAATTATCACTTTATCCTGATGAAAAACACGTGCAAAATTAAATTTTGACCCGCGGCCGTCATTTGTTCAGCAGTAAATCCTACCCCTTCGACAAACAAACTTAATTACCCGCTGAGCTGTGTAGATATGTATCGGCCTGCATAACTTACAACGGCGGAGGGTTTAAAACTATTTTTAAATGAACTTTTTATAAAGCTCTTAATGTTTGTAAACGTTTATATAAAAAACAGCTTTTATTTCCTGTCAGCAACATAAATTATGACGCAAAAATATTTTAAACCGTAATTAGTTTCTCAAAGCGAGTAGATGCAACTTACTGTGATGTTTTTATGGATCTTGTGAGAAGAAAAGGTCAAAGAGGTAGCTGTACTATGAATAGAAATGGAAAAATAATTCATTTTCCTATGAAAATATCATGTGCCCAGTCTTGGCTCAGAGGCACAAGCGTCGGCCTGTAAACGCTAAATGTAGTGGATTCGATGCTCACTCGAGGAAATCAGATAATTAATATTTTAATTTTATCGCTCTAGTATGGAGGTAAAGCGCGGCGTTAAGTTCTACCACTCAACACGCAGTGCCTTCAGAATTCGACGCAAACGCAGTGTCTTCTTAATTGAGAAAAGAGTGCGTTAACACTAGGTTCCCAGGTTCCTCATGCCTACCCTGCTAAGTGCTGGCTACAACGTGAAATTAAAAAAATCTAATTTAAATAACCAATTTTTATATAAACAGAATGAAGTTATATTTTTAACTTATGAGATAAATGTATTTTATATAAACATCATATACAGGATGGAAGCGACTGCGCTCTTTTTACGGGAGCAGCATATAGAGTAAAATATCACATACACCTAAAAAAAATAATCAAGATTCCTCAGCAGTCAAGACGTAGGATTATTATTTTTATTTTATAATTTTTATCTATACTGTATTACGTGTCACACGTGTCGTGACATGACGAATAGATACCAATAACGTATAACAACTACTACTAAAAAAATACTACTCCACGTTGCCGATCTGCCATTTTTCATTGGAAATGAAAAACATATTAGAACGAGAAAGGGCTATATCTCGTTCTGTTTTACGAAATTATCTATTTTCTATAATCAACTTCACCGCCAATACCTACGACTCGATTTCGTGAATAAGGAGTGTGCAATGTTGTCGCTTTGACAGATTAGTGTGTGAGCGTCATTCTTTACAAATGGCATTTTATTTTACAACGATAATTTTATTATTTATTTTATTTGAAAAAAACTCATTTTAATTTTTGGCGAAGTCTGTTTCGCTTTGATTTTAAAACTCTTTTATAGAGTAGTTAAAACTGTACTTTCATTTAAAGCCATGAAGATAAAAACACTCTGTATATAGATGTGTATTTGACGCAGTTCATTCAATGTGACAATATTTTTTGTGTTTTTTTTTTCAGCTTCACGCTGTATCCCATGCACAGCAGGGTAGGCAGAGGGAACCTAGTGTTAAGACACTTCGTTCTCCACTTTCTGCTGAATTCTGGAGACATTGCGTGTTGAGTGGCAGAACTCAACGTCGCGCTTAACCTCGACACCAGAGCGAAGAAATAGAAATATAAATTCAAGTAAATATTTCATCTCCTCGAATGGGGAACGAACCCACAACTAGTCGGTTTTACAGTCACACCTCGTGCCGCTGCGCCACGACTGGCCTCAATTTTTTGTGTTAAAACGATTTTATAATTTAACTTGACAAAATGATATCTGGGAAAGCTGCCATATTGAAAATGTGTTACTAGGCAACAGTCTCTAAAAATAATTTACAAGAAAAGAGGAGTTCTATAATATTAGATTTTTTTATTAATATATTATTGTTTATTGTGATGGAAGCCGTAATAGGGCTCGGTATGAATTGCCAATTTATTATATTTGTACTGTGCTTATAATATGGTTACAGATCTAATTAAATTTTAAAATATTTTTAGGGTTCCGTACCTCAAAAAGAAAAATTGGAACTTACCCGTCTGTCAAGACCATTTATCTCAATATCACTTGAAAGTCACTAAGCAAACTAAGATTAAATTATTAAAAATGTTCAGATCTACGATACGTACAAAAAACTAATAGGGGAATTTAGAACTTATAATACAAATAAAGTAAAATATCAGAAAAGTAAGAATTTATAAATAGAAAATAGTTACTAAAATCTTATATTTGTACTTCATTGTTAAGATAAAGTGCGGTGTCAAGTTCCGCCTGTAAACTCCAAGGCTATCGCAAAGTAGACACTGTCTGAGAGAAGTGTTCAGACACTACGTGCTCACCGTGAAGGTGAAAAAAAAATTATCTATAACCTTATAATCACTCTTACCGTATGTGTTCAAATATTTTAAGTTCTAAGAACCTTGAAATACCTCCAGAATTTGGAGAAAGTGGAGAACGGAGTGTCTTAACACCAGGTTCCCTTTGCCTACACTGCTGTGTGCGAGATACAGCGTGAAACTGATTTAATTTTGTTTATTTCAAATTCTTTCTATTCCTATTCGTATATATAAATAACTTTGCCTCATTTAAAACAAAACCGTGTACGGGTAATATTTATCAAAATACTAGGTGACCTACTTTTAATCCTATTATTGGTATATTGGTTTTGGTGTTGTTAAGCTATAAAGCTTAATTTTATAAATATAGCCATTGTTTTAAAAATATAAATCAATTATAAGTTAATTGCTTTTATAGTTTTTATTATATTCACCTAAAGCAGAGTGTATAAAGAGAATGTAATATTTAAAACATTTTTAGTATTTTTGGAATTATTTACTTACTAACCAATATTGTAGGCCGTCGTGATGCAGCACACAAGTGCGGCCCTTGTGGATTTGATTCTCGCTCGAAGCAATAAAATACTTAATATATTCATTTCCTCACTCTGATTACGCGGCGATAAGTTGCGCGACTCAGCACGCAATGCTACGAAAATTCGGTGGAAAGTTGGGAACTTACGTGTATCTTAATACTAGGTTCCCAGGGTCCCTCCGTCTATCGTTCTATGTGCATGATATCGAATCTAAGCCAATTAATGAAAATTCTAATGATCAAAGTAAAAATTCCTGGGAAAGTAGAATTTTTAACGACTTTAAAACGATTTTATCTCTCAGTTGTCCATTTTATTTTAGGATTAACTCATTGCTCCCAATCAAGCCGAATTTCCTAGATTTCTTTGGAAAAAACAGTTAATTCGTTAGCCTCTTTTCGATTTACTAGTTTTTACTAACAAATCTAAATCGACAAAGCAACAAACTGAGAACTGGAATTTTAGAAAGACAAATACGTTCTAGTATTCGAAATACAGGGCAATTAGTATTAAACTTACTTTTGTTCCTGTGACCTTTGATATGTTGACTATAATTATTTTTGTCATGTTTTATATTAAACTAGACAATAATCAGCCCTTTGATCTAAATATATATCTACTTATAATAAAATCGTAAACGATCGGTGTCTGTACTTGGGCTATATATATATATATATATATATATATATATATATATATATATATATATATATATAAGAAAAAAGTTCTTGGATGTATTAAAAGGTATATTTAAAAATTTTGCTTCTAATACAATTCAATCAAAATATATGATCATTTATGTATCCTTTATGTTACATTCTGTATGAAATTACAAACAAAATAAAAATCTACCTGTACTTCCCGTATCTCTCTGTACTTCCCGTAATGTAAAGAATATATTAAAAGATATATATAAAAATTTAGCTTCTAATACAACTCAATCAAAATATATGATCATTTATGTATACTTTTTGCTTTATTCTTTATGAAATTACAAACAAAACAAAACCTATTGTGTACTTTCCGTAGTTATGAAATTTAGGACGAAATAAGATCTGTAATCTTATATATAAAAGGAAAAAAATCCCAAAATTAAAAATTTGTAGGTTTGATGCTCTGGTAACAAGACAAAATGCGGCATTGAGTTCCGCCATTTAACACGCAAACCTCAAAAATTTGGCGAAAACTGGGAAAGCGGAGTGTCTTAGCACTAGGTTCCTTCTACCTACTGAGCTATGTGCGTGACACAGTGTGAAGCCGAAAGTTGAAATGAAGAAAAATATATATTTTTTTATATATTCACACAAGATTTTCTAAATATCTTTACATAAAATTAATAGTTGCGATTCTTATATGTTAATAAAGTTAGTACATCGTTATAAAATTTGTTTAATTTTAATAAATTATAAAGAAACATACGTATATTTTTATATAGAAAACACTTAATTCTAGCATTTCAAACGAGATTCAGTGTCCCGGGAAGCTTTTATGTGGCCGTACAGTGTGTTTTTCATACAGGTTCACTTTGTACTGGTACTGTTTAAATGATGAATCTTGGAATTGAAAAGGTTTTTTTTTTCATATAATACAAAAATATTATTTTGCGATATAATCAACAGCTGTGTTTCTGTTTTTTAATATAAAAAATATATAAGTAGTTAATTTTGTTCTTTATTTTATGTTTATAAGTTGTAAATTTTTTGGTCTGTTTATTATTTTTAACTTCATTCTGTACCCTGTATATAGCAGCCCTGCTAAGTAACCTGGGAACCTATTTTGAATACGCTTCGTTTACATAAAAACTCTATAGTTCTTGAATTTCCACCGAATTCTAGAGGCATTATGTGTTGAGTATCGGAACTCAACAACCCTTTGCCTCGACACCAGAACGAAGAAATAAAAATATTAATTAATTATTTCATTTCCTCGACTAGGAATCGAATCCAAAACCTGTCTTGTACTGGTATACAACCATACACACAAAAACTATATATTTAAATAAGAATTTAATATCTCACTTATTAAGCCAAGTATTTAATCAAAATATAATATAATAAAGTATGCTTAATAAAATATTTAATATACTTCAAAGTAACAAAATATAAGAAGGGGCTCTAAGCTGAGAATTTCTAGTCTAGTATTAAACACTCATGAGAAAAATATATGAGATAACTTATAGTGCTGAGTTTGAAGGATTTTAAAATATAAACAATATATTCTTTAGGTGTATGAAATATGTGTTTAATTTTATATTATTTTTTGAATAAATGTAATCCAGTGGTGGCGCAGGGGTCATGGGTTCAATCCAAACTCAAGAAAATGAAATATTAAATTATTTAAATGTATATTCTCATTTCTTCGCTCTGCTGTCGAGGCAAAGCGCAGCGCTGAGTTCTGCTACTCATCACGCAATGCCTCCAGAACTCGGCGGAAATTGGAGAACGGACTCTTTTAACACTAGGTCCCCTCTGCCTACACTGCTGTGTGCGGGATACAGGGTGAAACTGATTTAATTTTTATTTATATTTTAATTTTTTCGCTCTGGTGTCGAGGCGAAGTGAAGAAAAAAAGTCTTAACATTATCCTCTCTCTGAATACCTTGCAATATGAGAAATGCAGCGTGACACTGGATCAAATACTAATTTAAATCGTCTAATTTGAATTTAAAATCGTCTTTACGAAGTGTTCAGAACACTAGGTTCCCTCTGCCTACCCTCCTGTGTGCGGGATACAGCGTGAAGCGACTAAATTTAATTTTAACTAAATTTAATTTTAAACAGATAAATATTAATATACAAACTTAATAACAAGAAAAGTTTGTTATTACAACACTAATTTCTATCCAAGTTGCACATCATACAGAATCGTGCTGTATCTCGCCGTCATCTGACCTGAGGGCGTCCGGACAAGTCGAGAGCCTCTGTTAAGTAACCGAGTATCATTAGCCTATCCTATAAATTTTAAAGTTGCTCAAAAAAAACTAAAATGAGAATATGTTCGTTGTTAAAAAAACTTTTTTTTTTTTACTCATTCGGAATACCGCGTATTGCGCTTGTAGCAAGGTAAGCAAAGGGAACCTAGTCTTAAGACACTTCTCCGCTTTCCAATTTTAGAGCATTTTGTTGGATGGCGGAACTCAACACCGCGTTTTACCTTGTTACCAGAGCGTGAAATGAAAATATTCATAAATAATAATTCCTGTGAATGGGAATCTAACCCACAACCGTCGCGATTACGGTCACGCGCTTGTGTGATTGCGTCACGGCGGCCTCAATTTATTTAAAGCGTCGATATTGAAATAAAGATACTGTGGTTCAGTTGTTGAGTTTGTTATATAGCGCTCGGTGTCACAGGCGGAAAACTTATTTAATATTATAATGTGTCCGTCTGATAGGCGGCCGAGCGCCCGAAAACGCTGACAAAGGAGAAGATCGGGTGAACAGCGCCGGTGGGAAAGGAATTTCTTCCGTTCCCACACTTATTATTCCATCGTGGAGTAATTAAGTCGTAGGTTAAGTTAGATTTAGTTAGGTTTAGGTTCAATATTATATAACAATTATATATAAGTTAGATTAATTTAGGTTTAAACAGATTACTGTTCTTCCAACATTGAAGGCAGTAGTCTTAGATATAGTTTAGTTTTAGATTAAATTTTGTACTTTAATTATTAATTTTATTAATATAAGTTTAAGATGTAAAAATCGTATTTTCTTAACCCTCCAATTGCAGCCTACGTAACTAGTTTGCCGTATACCTTGTCGTTTACATATATATATACAAAGTGGGTAACAGAAGTGTCTTAATGGGAACAGAGTATCTTAACACTAGGTTCCCTCCTAATTCCCTCTGCTCACCCTGCTATTTGCGGGTTACAAAGGTTAAGGTCAAGCTACTTGATATAAGATAATAAAATTTAACATATATATGTAATAGTATTTTATATACATAAAGATTCCCTCCCACATTTGTACAAACATTCACATTTTAATTAATTTTGTAATATTCTTTGAAATGGTAATAAGTTATTTTAAACTGTATCGTGTGTGATCGTAATTTAATTGGAATTTCACAGAGAATTTTTAGATATGATTTTAAGTCTTGTATTTATACAAGACAATGTGAATGTTCTGAACAACTCAGGTACTAAAATTTAATTTTGAACTTTCAACAGATCATTATGAAGAAAAACTATTAAAATTAATATAATTCTATTTTTAACAATTGTTACCATGTTTCTTTAGTCAATTCAATTTAAAAAAGTAGCTTTATTCTTTTCCTCCATAGTACACCTATGCAGAGGGAACCTAGTGTTACGACACTTCGTTCAGTACTTTCCCCTTAATTTTAGATATAATCAGATAATTGCGTTATGAACAGAAGAACTTAACATTTTTTTCTCTTCTTCTTCTTTCTATTAAAAAAAATAGGTATAACCATTCCCACGAGTGAGAAGTGCTACGACGGTTGACTGTAACGTCTACAGCATTTACTAAATAATATGAAAAAATAATTATATTCTCTACAACGTTATTTACGGTATTTTAAAAAGACACGACGTCATAAAATTTATAGTCACAAAAAAATAAGTTACTTTATACTAAAATTATATTAATTATAATATATTATTAAAAATTAATAGTAATCAGCTTCACGCTGTATCCCGCACACAGCAGGGGCAGAGAGAACCTAGTGTTAAGACGCTCCGTTTCCCACTTTCTGCCGGATTCTGGAGGCATTGCGTGTTGAGTGGCAGAACTAACCGCCGCGCTTTGCCTCGACACCAGAGCGAAGAAATGGAAATATAAATTTAAGTAAATATTTCATCTCTTCGAGTGGGGATCGAACCCACAACCAGTCGGTTTTACAGTCACACTTTGTGCCGCTGCGCCACGACTGGCCTCTAAACTTTTATTTATTGTTTTTTTTTTCTTCTAGAGTATGATATCAAAGCAACGAAGTATGGAGTGTATACAAAGTAATGGATGTAAACATAATATTCCCTTAAAAACCTAAACTTAACACAACCGACTACAATAAACCAGAACAATTTCACACAAAGCGCATCATATAAAACACACTGAGTAACAGAAGGTAGAACTAAAATTGAAGTCATAAAAATTGCTCCATAGTGCACCTCACTCTCATACTTTACGGGATTAATGTAAAATACCAGATATAAAATAAAATTGTTAAATTAATATCCTTTTAATATAAATAACATATGTAATAGGTGTCACGATACTTTGACTTTGCGTAGTTATAGTTTTATAGAATAGTACTCTATGTTCTCTTTCTCTCAGTCCGAAATACTGTTTTGGCAGGAACCAACAAAATATTTATTTTAAATAAATAAATAAGAGGCTGGTCGTGGCGCAGCGGCACGAAGTGTGACTGCAAAACCGACTGGTTGTGGGTTCGATCCCCACTCGAGGAGATGAAATATTTACTTAAATTTATATTTCCATTTCTACGCTCTGGTGTCGAGGTTAAGCGCGGTGTTGAGTTCTGCCACTCAACACGCAATGCTTCCAGAATTCGGCAGAAAAAAAAAAATAACTCAATAACTATTAGTCGTGTCAATTAAATCATATTAAGATATCAATTACTTAATTTTTTTGCTTCACGCTGTATCCCGCTCATAGCAGGGTAAACAGAGGGAACTCAATATAGAGTAAGACATTCCATGCTCTACTATCCGCCAATTTTTTTAGGCATTGCGAGTTAAGTGATGGAACAAAAAAAGTATTTAAATATTTAATTTCCTCGAGTGGGAATCAAAATAAACCCGAGGCGTTTACTGTCACACACATACCCCCGCGCCACGACTGGCCAACTTCCTTTAATATATAACAAATATATTATTTTTTTAAACATGAAAACGTAAAAACAATACTAAAATAGGTATTTAGCAACAATGTGGACATACAGTCGTAATATAAGCCAGCACAGATGAATAAAGTCGACCGCCACTCCGCGTACTTCTACCATAAGAAATCCAATTTAACTTTGTCGCCGAACAAAATGTTCCAATAAAAATAATTTCGTCAAGGACCTCAACAGCTGTACGATTCAATCAGGGACTTCTGTTTTTCAACCCCCACCTACTTTATGTTTCAATTTTGTTAAACTCTCTTATTAAGAATTTTAGGAATTTTTGTATTATTAACTTTGTAAATGTAAGTGTTAATTGACTATTGTTACATAGTTTTTCAGCTTCACGCTGTATCCCGCACACAGCAGGGTAAACAAAGGGAACCTAGTGTTAAAATACTTCGTTCCCCACCTTCCGTCAAGTTCTGGAGACCTTGTGTGTTGAGTGGCGGAACTCAATGCCGCGCTTTGCCTCGACACCAGAGCAAAGAAATGAAAATAATATTTCTTTTCCTCGAGTAAACGTAAACAAATATTTCTTTTCCTCGATTGGGGACCGAACTCACAACCAGTCGATTTTACAGTCACATTTTGTGCAACTGCGCCACGACTGGCCTGTATTGTTACATGATTATATTTTTTTTACTTTTTGCCTAATTATAAGATACTTATGACTCGTGGCTACCTATTTCTCTTTTGAAGTCGAACTCGGAGTCAGTTATATATTAATTAAACATAAAAAATAAATTCGAAATGTTTTGTATTGGCAAATTAAATATTTTTATTGGAACTGTACAAAAATATTTAGTAAGTTAAATAATTTGTTTTTTAAAGCAGATACCAAAGAAATTAATAATTTTGATGTTTATAATTTATCTTGGTGATTTGACAGTCAGATTTATTTATATCATTTTATTTTAAAATATATAATTTCTAAGGAACTTCTGGGAAAGGAAATCACATTTTTTTACTTTTATACATATTAATTACATAGAAAGACATATATTTACACAATAAAAATAACAAGCGACCGATCACAAAATGAAAAGAAAAATCTAATTCAAAAGCATACGACGATATAATAAAACATCCTTTTTATACATACCAGTTATTATTAGAAATACCTCGTTCCAAAACGAATTTTATTGGTTATGTAGACGTGACGTTGATATAGCAGGTATTCCTTACATGGCTGTATAGGTGTATACTGGAAACACGTTCGACAAAATCATATTTTACGTGATTCTATTCTACTGTAATGCAGCGACGCGGTAACTATTTCTACGCTTTCCAGGTCAGGCGAATTTCTCGGTTTTTTTTTGTGCAAATCATTTTCACATTTTCTCTGGAATGAAAAAAGTTAAATCGACTTCACGCACACACCAGGGAAGGCATAGGGAAGATAGTGTTACGATATTCCGTTCCTCGTTTTACGCCTACTTTTGGAAGTGCACGCAATGTGCTATAAGGTGGAACTAAACGCCGCGCTTTCCCTCGACCAGAGCAAAGAAATGGAAATATAAATTTAAATAAACATTTCATAATATAAATTTAAATAAATATTTCTCTGGAATAGTTAATTTATTCGTTTTACAGTATTATTTGGTGTACTTGTGCTAGTAAATAAGTCATGAGCGAAGTCTACGCAGATTATTTTGTAGTTTTATCCATTTTTTATATGTAAAAATGGTGCCACTTGTCAGTTAAGCTCAAAAGCCCACTCCAGAGAAAAGTGCTACAAACTCTTAACGCAGTATAGTTGTTATAAAACTTTTTTATATTTTCATATTATGTATATGTACTGGTGAAATTTTCAAATAATTTGCCCTACTTTTTTCGTGTCTATGCTGTAAGAAGAATTTGTTTAAATTGAAAATATTTTAGTTGGAATAGTTTTTGTTATCTATATTTTGGCAATTTTTATATCAAAATAAAGCCATTTCATGGCTTTTGAATTAAATTATAATAAGGTTTAGATTGATATACTACAATTATATTTTAGGTCCTTATTTTAGGCCAGTCGTGACGCTGGAATACAAGCGTGTGACAGTAATCGCGACCGATTGTGGATCACCACTCGAGGAACCTAAATATTTAATTTTATTTCCCTCTGGTGTCGAGGCAAACTGCGTAGTTAAGTTCCGCCATCCTTCGGCGAAAAGTATGGAACGGAGTGTCTTAACACTAAGCCACTGTTACCATGTTACATGCGGGATACAACATGAAACTGAAAAAAAGAATTAAGATTTGCATTTGCTAAATTATTTATAGGCGCTAAATTATATTTCTTGTTTAATACTAAATTAGGGAAGCAAAAACAAAATATAGCCTTTAAGAAAATAACCGTATATTATGAAATATTTCTGGAAAAATAACTCACACAGCAAAACATCGACAACAAAATTTTATGTAAATTAAAAATCTATTATCGGCAGGTACAAAAAACAGATCTATTTTTATACTTCATTCTTGTGTAATGTGCCGAAACTCCGTTCAGGAAGTATGGGAAAATCATGAAGGGGAGAGAGATATTTAAATTTTTAAATAAAATTATTATTACAAGATCTAAGATGAGGCTGCATTATAAATAAAAAAGTTATATCAATTTAAAGTATTTTGAGGCCAGTCGTGGCGCAGAGGCATAAGCGTATGACTATAGGCGGTGGTTGTATGTTCGATTTGCACTCGGGGGAATGAATTGTTATTTATTAGGTAATATTTGCATTTCTTGACTCTCACAGCGAGAAGCTTAAATAAAATTTTTGCAATTATAATTATTTTATCTTTGTTTCCTTTCCTTTATGATAAATGCATACATTCGTGGTAATTTCATTTCACACATTTTAATTACTAAGATGTCTTGTTGCTTTATGATCGTGTTTTGTTTAGAAACACGATTCCCAATAATAAATCAAAATAACAAAAATCTGCTTCAGTTCTCATTGTTCTCGTGTTGAGTGGCGGAACTCAACGCCGCTCTTTGCGCTTGCTTGCTTTTCGACACCAGAGCGAAAAAATGAAAATATAAATGTAAATAAATATTTCACTTCCTCGAGTGGGGATCGAACCCGAACTAGTCGACTTTACAATCACACTTTGTGCCCTTGCACCACGACTGGCCTCAAATTATTGTGATTTAACAATAATACCGGTTTACATTGTAAACTTCACATAATATATACATTTATGCTATGTACGTATATATAAGGTTTATTTAACAGAATGGCGTCACATCGCTCCCAGTTGCCGTATCTAATGTTCTAGGTACAAAATTTGATTTATTTAAATCAGTTTTGTGGTTGTTATGTTGTCAAAGTGCTCCCCGGTACTGGCGTTTGATGAGGACTTCCTGAACCGTTTCGCGCGAATGAGTTTTGAAGTTTGTTTACGTTGTTATAAGACGTCGGGCTTAGATATACAGACGACTTCTTGGAAGTTTCCATCCTTGATAAACTATCGCGTGTAATTTTTTTTTTGTGTATAGCTTTGTTAATTTTGTAGGTGTATTTAGATTTTTAATTTAAAAATTGATAAATGATAAGTAAAAGAACCAGTCGAAGGCGGGGATTCCGTACTAATTTCCTGAATTTATGCCAACGGGAAGCACAATTTATAATAGTTGACAAACTTAAAGTCGCCGATGTATGCAATTATTTTGTTTGAAATAAATTACAATTATAAATTTGTAATGTTTTTTTTTCTATGAAATATCTATAATTATTTCTGTGAATTTCATACAAAATGCAACAAAATCGTTGAATAAATGATCGTATCTTTTGATTGAGTCAACTTAGAAGTTTATTTTTTTTGTACTTCAAGGGACCATAAAGCGAATTATATGATATTAATTTTAAATTCATACCTCTACGTGATCTCAAGATAAATCATCTTGACATACGGACAGACGGAACAAAAAGTGATCCTTAACGGTTCCTTTCTTTTTGAGATATTGAACCCTAAAATCATATTTTTTCTTGTCACTTATAAACTGGATGGATGATGCAATCCATCCAGTTTAGAATAACCGAACCCATGACCATCAAAACCACACCATACCGTCACCACTCATCACTCACAGTGGAAACATGACGTAATGGTGATCTCGTTATTTAGGCCGTTGGATCTTAGCTAACAGTGTTACGTCGATGTGACAAATTAAGTTTATACTTGTAACGGATCCTTCAGTGACAGGTTTGATACGAACAAATCTTGTAATTGCTTTAGATTTTCCCGAAAGCTTTATTCGAGTTAATCGGCTTAAGAATATATTATTATGGAATACAAAGTTTTCAAGGCGCAAATGCACAAAGTGTGACTGTAAAACCGACTGGTTGTGGGTTCGATCCCCTCTCGAGGAGATGAAATATTTACTTAAAGTTATATTTCCATATCTTCGCTCTGGTGTCGAGGTTAAGCGCGGCGTTGAGTTCTGCCACTCAACACGCAATGCCTCCAGAATTCGGCAGAAAGTGGGGAACGGAGTGTCTTAACACTAGGTTCCCTCTGCCTACCCTGCTGTGTGCGGGATACAGCGTGACGCTGATTTATTTTTTATGATTTTCGATAATATTTTTTGTTGATATTGTTAGTAGTTTTTATGTTTAAATCACTTTATTAAATTAGTTAATAAATTACGGCTTTGGGTTTCGCCAATCAATATGCAATGCCTTCAAAAGTCGGCGGGAATTGGGAAACGGAATGTATATAATAAGAACAGAGTGACTCAATACTAGATTCCCAAGGTCCCTCTGTCTAATTAACTGATACTATGGTGGGCAAAAAGAGATTAATAGTAATATATATTATATATTCCGTTCCAGTATATTTTTTTTATAAATATTCTCTCAACCCACACCTATCATATATAAATAAGCACCACCACTGTGCCACAATGGTGTTATATTCAACATAAATAAACTTCTACTCCCAACATACGCTAATTAATCTCCTTTATAAACTTCCATGTACTATGCATCTCAACAATTGTTAATTCCAGGATAAGTTGGTAGTTACTAAAAGTAGTTTCATCACTTGTTAGATAGCGGCAGCGTTTAATTATTACAACAATACTTGGCTAATATGAGGCGTCGCTCTGTTCCGAACAGCTTATTGGGGGAGCTAGACTTGGTCTTCGTGTTGGGTAACTCTTTGATCGTTAGCTTTTGAATATTAACTTGTATTCTTACTACTTGCTTATAAAAATATAGTGAATATTTAATTTTTTTTTAAGATGCGGCGTTGAGTTCCGCCACTCAACCCGCAATGTCTCCAGAATTCGGTGGAAAGTGGAAACGGAGTGTCTTAACACTAGTTTTCCTCTGCCTATCATGCTGTGTGCGGAATATAGCCTGAAGCTGATTTTTTTTTATTAACACTGTATACCGCACACAGCAGGGTAAGCTACACTTTCCGAAGAATTCTGAAGACATTGTGTGTTGAATAGCGGAGCTCTTAGTCTGGATATCAGAGATTTCATGTCTTTAAGTGGAAATTGAACCTACAATCCTTTGTGTTTACAGCTATACGCTTAAGCCCCTGCGCCACTACTGCCCATATAATAAATTTAATTTATATTTAAAAAATCGAATAAGAACTAGATTGAAAATATTATACAGTGTAATATATAAAAGTAATACTATCTTTTTACAATTTTATAAATTTGTAGTACTAGAAAAATTATTAAATTAATTTTATATATATCTGGATCTGTAAGAGAAAACAATAACTTTTCTTTTCTAGCTAATTTTTGATGAAAATACATTCATTTCATTTATTAATATATTATAGTGAAAACAGTCTATTTTCATAATGTTTGTTTCTTTATCTAATATTAAAAAACATCAAGCAAAGCTGTACATAGAGTCGAAAATATGTAACATTTTTAAATTAAAATATTACATATTTTATTTAAAAGTTATAATAAGCGAGTCTACTTGGTTAGTTGGTCGCGTGCAGTGATGACATCGGTTAACCGCATTCCAATTTTATAAAGGTTCAACATCATAATTATAAATATTAATTTGCTATATGATTTGCATTTTGAGGCCAGTCGTGCCGCAGGGGCACAGAGTGTGACTGTAAAAGCGATTGGTTGTGGGTTCGATCCACACTCGAGGAAATGAAATATTTATTTAAATTTATATTTCCGTTTCTTCGCTCTGGGGCTTAGGCAAAGCGCGGCGTTGAGTTCCGCCACTGAACACTGACTATAAACACGACTGTTGCGGGGTCGATCTCTACTCGAGAGCAGTTATTATATTTAAATTATTTTCATTTTACCTCTCTGGTAGAAAACCGGTGCGTTGAGTTCCGCCACTCAATATGCAATGTTGGAAATAGGAGAACGAAGTGTCTTAGTTGTAAACATTGTTATGCATGAGAAAGCATGAAACTGCATTATTTAATAATAACATATCATATGAAAAGAAATCATATATCAGTGTATTAGGTATTGTAAAACTAATAAAATAAAAATAATTCACCTGTATATTACATGAAATTCTCAATAATTAAATATTAAATATTTTTATTTCTTCGCTCTGGTCTCACGAGGCAAAGCACTGCGTTTAGTTCTGCCGCAAAAGCAATATCCTTAGAATTCGTTGAACGGAGTGACTTAACTAGGAGGAACTAGGATCACAGGTTCCCTCTGCCTACCCTGCTATATGGGATACAACATCAAGCTAAAAAGAAAAAAAGAAAGAAATAATTAATACCATTTCTACTATATTAAGGCCAGTCGTGGCGCAGGGGCACAAGGTGTGACTGTAAAACCGAATGGTTGTGGGTTTGATCCCCACTCGAGGAGATGAAATATTTACTTAAATTTATATTTCCATTTCTTCGCTCTGGTGTCGAGGACAAGCGCGGCGTTGAGTTCTGCCACTCAACACGCAATGCCTCCAGAATTCGGCAGAAAGTGGGGAACGGAGTGTCTTAACACACTAGGTTCCCTCTGCCTACCCTGCAGTATGTGGGATACAACGTGAAGCTGATTTATTTTTATTTATTTTTTATTTATACTATTTAGTCCACAAAGTCCTTTGTACAATCCTTCATATTATATTACATCGCACATAGCAAAACATCTACGCCGTAGCGTCGTAGTAATATCGTAGCTAAAGTCTACGATGAATTCCAATAATGCAATTATATAATAGTTTAACCAACTTGCATGCAATTCGGTTATTATCACCATAACTTGGATATTCGCTAAAAGCTCAAACGGTTCGAGCTTTAATGGCGTTAATGTGTTACTATCCGCGATGTTACAGAGCTGTAGTAGTGTGCTGTTATTTTTATGGGTTTTGCTAAGTAATATTATTTATATATTTTTTTTTATTATTTAAATAAAAAAAATTAAATAAATTAAATTAGCTTCACGCTGTATCCCGCACACTGCAGGGTAGACAGAGGGTACCCAGTGTTAAGACACTCCGTTCCCCACTTTCTGCCGAATTCTGTAGGAATTGCGTGTTGAGTGGCAGAGCTCAATGCCACGCTTGTCCTCGACACCAGAACAAAGAAATGGAAATATAAATTTAAGTAAATATTTCATCTCCTCGAGTGGAATCGAACCCACAAGCAGTCGGATTTACAGTCACGCTTTGTGCCCCTGTGCCACGAGTGGCCTCATTTTGTATTATTTATAACATAATAAATCGGCACGCAACCTTGTCCTGATTAAGATTTTTAAATATATATTTTTTAGCATCACCTAGTATTTAGGACATAGCTATAGGGTAGTGGGAAACTAGGATTAAGATACTTCATTCCCATTAAGACACACCGTTCCCTTCCGCCACAATCTGGAGGCATTGCGTGTTGAGTGGTGGAAGTCAACTTTGCCGCTCTGTCCCCATCATTCCCCCGATTGGTTATTGTACCCACAACGATCGCTATTACAGTCACACGCTTGTGCCCCCGCGCGACGACTGCGTCAGTTTTAAATATAGTCTGGTAGAGTTCTACGAGATTTTCGCAAATTAATATTATTAATTAAATTAAATTAGCTTCACGCTGTATCCCGCACACAGCAGGGTAGGCAGAGGGAACCTAGTGTTAAGACACTCCGTTCCCCACTTTCTGCCGAATTCTGGAGGCATTGCGTGTTGAGTGGCAGAACTCAACGCCGCGCTTAACCTCGACACCAGAGCGAAGAAATGGAAATATAAATTTAAGTAAATATTTCATCTCCTCGAGTGGGGATCGAACCCACAACCAGTCGGTTTGCAG
>JAATLQ010029780.1:0-12645 GCA_013421005.1 Heliconius erato x Heliconius himera | reverse complement strand
GCCGCTGCGCCACGACCGGCCTCAATATTATTAATAGTAATATAAATTTCCGGATTCGGACAAAAAGATGTGTCATCATATTTTTATTCACGCCTTATCAATATTAATCGTTAAAAATATACAAAAATGTACAAAATACTGACTAAATAGTGATAGTGAGTAGTGACTTATTAGTACATCATTACAGATAAAATAAATATACCTAATCAACGAACAATTATAAAAAGGTCAAATCAAATATATACATATGCAATCGCGATCGTTGTGAATTCGATTCTCACTCAAAAAAATGAACTATTTTCAATTTTGGCATTGATAGAGAAACTATGGCTATGGAAACTGTGGCTGCCTATAATGCTATATGCCTATGGTGACATTCCGTAAAAGCTAAAAAGTATATAAATCAATATTAAATTTATTCATAGACCAGTCGTAGTGCAGGGGCACAAAGTGTGACTGTAAAATCGACTGGCTGTGGGTTCGATCCCCACTCGAGAAAAAGAAATATTTATTTACATTTATATTTTCATTTCTTCGCTCTGGTGTCGAGGCAAAGCGCGGCGTTGAGTTCCACCACTCAACACGCAATGCCTCCACAACTTGGCGAAAAGTGGGGAACGGAGTGTCTTAACACTAGGTTCCCTCTGCCTACCCTACTGTGTGCGGGATACAGCGTGAAGTAATATTCAATAACCCTTACATTCCTATAACTCTGAAATGGGTCATAAGAAAAATATGGATAAGAAGAAATTCGTAAGCATTACCTACAAATGAAATAGAGCCAGTAGTATTCAATACGTCACCGCGTCATTTTACTAACATTTCGCGTTCCCTCGAAATACAGAACAGAAGGGTTTGTAAAAGGTTTCATCTCTTTTTTTTGTTTGTAAAATTTTCCTTTTAAATTTATTTTTAATCACTTATTAAGAAAAACGTATAAAAAATTGAACATAGTGAGATTTGCACCCGCGCCTCTTTGGATACCGTCCATGCGCTCTGACAAACGTATGGCTTATATAGCTATAAGGCGTAAAAAAAAAATATCAGTTTTCCAAATTACACATTTCGTCTTTCACTTTTTTTTAAGGTTCACGCTGTATCCCGCACGCAGTAGCGCACACTTCCGTTCTCCACTTTCCGCTGAATTCCGGAGGCATTACGTGTTGAGTGATGGAACTTAATGCTGCACTTTGCCTTATGGTAATAATAGCGAAGAAAATGAACAAAATGAAGTGGGGAACGGAGTGCTTTAACACTAGATTCCGTCTACCTACACTGCTGTGTGCGTAACTAACTTGGAAATTATTTTAAATAATAATCAAATTACAATAAGAGGCAAGTCATGGCGTAGGGGCACAAAGTGTGACTGTAAAACCTACTGGTTGTGGGTTCGATCCCCACTCGAGGAGATGAAATATTTACTTAAATTTATATTTACATTTCTTTGCTCTAGTGTGGAGGCAAAGCGCGGCGTTGTGTTCTGCCACTCGACACGAAATGCCTCCAGAATTCGGCAGAAAGTGGGGAACGGAGTGTCTTAACACTAGGTTCCCTCTGCCTACTCTGCTACTAATGTTTTGCTAATCAAATTAAATAGAAAGATAATTTATTTAAAAAAAAAAGAAATCAGCTTCACGCTGTATCCCGCACACAGCAGGGTAGGCAGAGGGAACCTAATTTATTTACTATACTCCAAAAAACAAACAAAGTACAAAACTCCTAAATTTATTTAACTTACGTACTAAATAAAAAAAACCGTACAATTCTCGTTTCTTTACAAAGTTCTTATACCCTTCCATTACAGTTCTTAGACTCTAAGGACCAAGAGACCACTCTCATCATTTCCTACGGGTGATATTTATTCTCTGTGGGGGGAAAGAAAGATGGCAATAACACTGTGTTTACTTGAAATGTATTGCATTTGTTACTTTCAATATAAATATATTATTTTGATCGCGTTTTGAATATCTGTTTAACTTAATAATAATGAATAATATTGTATTAGGAATTGTAGTCTGTTTTCCTTTTATGTCTTTTAGTAAAGTTGTTATTGCAAATATTTAAATTGAAAGTAAAATTCTAAAACTTTAGTTACAAATATAACTCGAGCGAAGAGCTAAGTAAGTCGTTTTTAGAACTTTATTTTTGAAACTTTCTGGTTGTATTTAATTTTGATACTATAAAACTTGATAAAGCAAAATAGATACTTAAAATAATGATTATAAAGTTCGATTCTTTGGATGATTCCTTTATAGAAAAGAAAATATTCTATAAATATTTTCAACGGCATTGCATACTTTGAAAATATTTATAGAATAATTTCTTCGTTCTATACAATATTTTAACTTATTGAAAAATCTCACGACAGCACATCTCTAAAAGCTATTTCTGCACGTGTCGAGTAAGAAGCTCGTTTAATGAAAAAAAAATTTAGAATCGGCAATTAGTAATAGAATAAAAATAAAATTAAATCAGCTTCACTCTGTATCTCGCACAAAACAGGATAGACAGAGGGAACCTGGTACTCCGTTCCCCACTCTCCGGCGAATTCTGGAGGCATTACATGTTGAGTGGCGGAACACAACGCTGCGCTTTGCCTAGACACCAGAGCGAAGAGACGGAATATAAATTTATAAATTATAAATATTTCATTTCCTCGAGTAGGGATCGAGCCTACAAGCAGTCGCTTTTACAGTCACATTTTGTAAATAAAAATATATAAACATACATTTTCATACACACACTGATAATTTGATACAAAATATACGAGATATTGAGCAAAAATCAAACCCGTGACCACTCTCACGTCTGTATCGCTAGCAAGTTACTCAATGGAGAAACCATAAATTTTATATTTTATAATTCGGCTCAAAAATTATCACTTTTCTGGCGGAAGATATAGAGAGTTATCAATTATGAATATAGGTATGCCATATTTAGAGGCCAGTCGTGGCGCAGTGTCACCAGCTTGACTATTATCACGACAGGTTGAGGGTTCGATTCCCACTCGAGGAAATAAAATATTTCATATTTTCACTTCTTCACTCTGGTATCAAGGTGAAAGCGCGACGTTGAGTTCAGCCTCTCAACACATAATGGCTTCAGAATTCGGCATAAATTAGGAGAGTGAAGTGTCTTAACACTCCGTCTGCCTACCCTGCCTCATGCGGGATACAGCGTGAAGCTGAAAAAAAATACAATCCTATAATTTTATGCTATCATATTTGTTGAACCAACTGACATTTGTATTTAAATGTTACCTACTAATATTGGCGTGGAATTGAAAGTATCAACCTTGTCAACTATACCGCGAAGGTGTCACAGAATGTATTTTCATTTTATGCTGCAAATGAAATTCTGAACTAACTAGAATATTGAGTGCTATTAACGCGAGTGAAAAGTTTATTTTCAAAAAGTGTCAAACGCTTCTAAATTTGTATAATTAAAAAGTGAATATATATTTAGTAATTTATTTCACATTTCACATTGCAGTGCTAAAACGCGGACACAATAGAACTTGTACAAGTCCACTTTCAACAATTAATGGACCGCTGCAATTTAACTCTATTGTACTTCATAATGTTAATGTCATTTTTTAGAAAAAAAACTTGTTATAATTTTCATTCTGATATGGAAAAAGTGATATTTTTCATATTTTTTATTTACTTTTAGAGTATTATTCTACACTTAAGAAATAAACATACGTTTTATTAAATATAAAAGAAACATTTTAAACATTTTTAAAGTGTTATTCCACATTTAGCAAATAAAATATAATAATAATATTTAATTAGAAAACGTATAAAAATTTGAACGTAGCGGGACTCGAACCGGAGCCTCCTGGAAACCGACCGCTACGTTCAATTTTTTATCTAGTTCAGTCTCTTTGGCCAGACGATAATTGTTAGTAATTATATTTGAGTAGCTGTTAACAACATAAATAAATTGTAAAATTTCGACGTAGCTTGATGAGAACGTATGGCTTAGTGGTCAAAGCGCCTGATTGATTTCCAGGAGGCACGGGTTCGTGTGCCACTCGGTTCAATTTTTTATGCGTATTCTAAATAAGTAAAAGAAACATACTTTTTGTACAAAAAATTAGAACGTAGAGGGATTTGAATCTTTTGGCTACCTCCAAAATACTCTCACCACTAAGCTATAACGCATAGCTCATCAAGCTACATCGAATTTCTTATAAGTTTGTAAAAGTAAAAGATGACGTTTGTAAAAGTAAAAGATGAGAGACGATCTTATAGCATAAATAAAGGAAAAAATTATAAATATTTCAAAGAGTCGTTACAAGTTTATATTTAGAGATCATTGCTTACAAAATTAGTGCATATGCTCGTGTATGTAAGTTTGGCAACTTAAGTAATTTATACTTCTTTTTTCCGGTTGATCTAAAATCCTGAAATTGGTACGAATACCTCTTCCGTTCCCCATGTTCCGCGGAAATCTTAACACATTGCGTTTTGAGTGGCGGATTCCAACGCCGTGCTTTGCCTAGTTGCCAGAGCGAAGAAATAAAAAGATTAAATATTTTATTTTCTCGAATCGGACACACTTGTACTCCTGGCCCACGAGGGACTCAACACAACAATAATGACAGGAATATAAATAAAAACGTTCTCTCAAATAGGATTTGAATCTACTATTTGCCTTATATGTACTCGTATGTATATTAAAATAATTCCTAATTATTTTCTGATAATTATAAGCTTAATGTCATTCTGTCAATATGTCATCACAGGTCAAATGATATGAAATTTATACGATTAATATATATAGTATCAATTACGTTGTAAATAATATATTTTTTTATAATTAACTATACGCCCGCGAAAAAATTTAGGTATCGTGTTTTTATATATCTGGAGACTAAAACGCGACTTCGCTCGATTAAACTTTTTTTTTATTGTAGCCAAAGGAAAATATTAAAGAAATTAATAAAAAAAATCCTATGTAATTTCTAAAAATATGTCTACAAAGTTTCATAATAATCGGTTGAGTAGTTTTAGTGTGAAATTCACATTCACTTTTATAATATTAGTATGATTACACTATTAGAGGCCAATCGTGGCGCAGCGGCACGAGGTGTGACTGTAAAACCGACTGGTTGTGGGTTCGATCCCCACTCGAGGAGATGAAATATTTACTTAAATATATATTTTCATTTCTTCGCTCTGGTGTCGAGGTTAAGCGCGGCGTTGAGTTCTGCCACTCAACACGCAATGCCTCCAGAGTTCGGCAGAAAGTGGGGAACGGAGTGTATTAACACTAAGTTCCCTCTGCCTACCCTGCTGTGTGCGGGATACAGCGTGAAGCTGATTGTTTTTAATTTTTTTAATTTAAGTTTGTTAAGGCTACTTTACGTTAAGTTGTGATAACTTTTATTAATGTCAAAACACAGACTAGTAAGACTTATTACTAGTGGGTACGCGCGGCTTCGCTCGCTTATATCCATCCTTAGGGGTGAATTCTAAAAAAACCACGAAACACGTGTTCAATAAAATATTTTTAACAGTTTGAATATAATTTTTTATTAAAATTCGTGGCGATTTAAACTAAACTTTTCCATACTAATTTTCAACCCCTTATTTGAACCCTTAGGGGGTGAATTCTAAAAAACCGTGAAACACGTGTTAAAATTTTTCAAATTCCCTTCTTAGTGGATGTCCAGATTACGAAAATAAACATCTGTCCAAATTTCACGTTTCTACGCACAGCGGTTACGGCTGTGCGTGCGTCTTACTTCAGTCAGTCACGTAGATGTCCTTATATATATATATATATATATATATATATATATATATATATATATATATATAGATAATAGATTAAAATCAACCAAATTATCTTTTTTAATTCCGAAACAAAATAAATGATTTATATGCTTTTTTTTACATTGCCACACCAGATAAACCAGGCAAAAAAGCAGCAGTCTAATAGATTATGTAAAAAGAACCTATTGACGGAACTCAACGCCGTGGTAACGTTACACAATTATTTTGTTTGATTATTTTATTATTATAACTAGAATTTAGGAATTTAGATGTACGATCCTGAGAATTTCAGATTCAAATCAAAAATTTCAACAAAAAATTAATATTTTCACAAAGAATTTACTTATTAAATCACCTTTCATAAAAAAAAAACGCCATTAACTTAGACAATCTCAACAACGACCGTACGATCGTATAAACGCAAAAACAATGCTCGAGCGTAAAATTCGACTTGTTTGATTAAAACGCGAGCACATTTGCGATTCAAATCTTCCTTTTACTGATCATAAAGTATTCAAATGTCGAGTTAATATTTCCGACACGTCTCCGGATGGCGGCATTTTTATTTTTTTATTCGAGCGACGGGACCGATGGTCTCGCGTGATTTATATCGTATAACGCTTGGTTTGTCTGTTATAAGCGTTTGCGCGGCGTGGATTTGTATGGAAAGGGATGGTATGGAAAATGTTATTTTTCTTATATTAAAATTCAAATTATAGCGTCACGCTGTGTACAGCCTAGTGTTAAGACACTGTGTTCCCCATTTTCCGCTGAATTCTAAAAGCATGATGAGTGGCAAAACTCAACGCCTTGCATTGCCTCTGTATCAGAGGCAGGCACAGAGAACGGAGCGCCAAACGCTACTGTCTCTACATATCTCTTTCGCCTCGTCTACTGTCATCAGCTTCTTCATACATGCCCTTCGGAGGGGCCTCATGCTTTTTAGGTGACCTTCCTCCATTATTTTTGATACTGTGTTTTCGAAGGTCAACCGAGGTCTTCACCTGCCTCTCTTACCATTCACTTCTATCATAAAACTTTTTTGCCATTTTTATCACTCATTCATTCGACGTACCCAAACCAACTGAGCACGTTTTAATTAAAAATATGTAATACTAAATATTTCTTTCGTTCGAGTGGGAATCGAACCCACAACCTGACGCGTTCACTTAAGACATAATAAGAAATTCAATGTAGCTTGATGAGCTATACGTTACAGCTTAGTGGTGTGAGCATTTTGGCGGTATCCAAAAGATTCAAATCTCTCTACGTTCATTTTTTTTTACAAAAAGCATATTTCTTTTACTTATTTAGAATACGTATAAGAATTTGAACCGAGCGGCATTCGAACCCATGCCTTCTGGAAATCGACTAGGCGCTCTGGTCATACGTTCTCATCAAGCTACGTTGAAATTTTTTATACGCTTGTTACAACTTATTTATGTTGTTAACATCTCTATAGGGAGATTTTTATAAAATTCCGCTACCCAAATATAATTACTAAAAATTATCGTCTGGCAAGAGAGACTAAACTAGATATAAAATTTAGCAATCGGTTTCCAGGAGGCTCGGGTTCGAGTCCCGCTACGTTCAAATTTTTATACGTTTTCTAAATAAGTATTTTTCTTTCTTAAGTGTGGAATAATACTTCAAAAGTATTAAAAATTAACTTTTATAACTTACCATGGGAGAGAAACAATGACCTCACAAAACCACTACTTTGTACCAAAGCATCGCAACATCTAACAAATGCCGGCGCTCTTAACGGCTCACATGTTTTGCATTGCTAACTTCACGTCAATAGATGACTTTGAGCGCTATTTGAAATATGGCCGTTTTATACTTGTGTTTATAGTATAGTAATAAAATTTGCCAGAGTAGATATCCAAAATAAGTGGGAAAAAAGTAAAGTTTAAAACATATTACAAATATTTATATAATATTGTTCTATTTTTCCTTAACTATACTTAAATATATTTATTGAAATTTGTATTTAACACACTTTAGTTTATTTATTGATACAAAGAAGGTATGTATCCTTTGCAAATTAAACTGAAACCGACAAAGGGGCAGGCCAGGTTAGATACTTTTTTAAACTTTATCAGGAATTTCAGAAAAATATACTTTAATTAAAATTAAATTAAAAAATATAATTTAATCGTGACGTTATTTAATAAAGTATATAATATTTACGTTATCTAATAAAGTATATAATAAGATGACGTGTTATATAGCAAAAAATAACTACTTATAGAAAAAAATCTATATTTTAAACTGATGGCCGCACTAGTTACCTCTTAACGTAGAATTACCGTATATTTCAGCTTCATAGCTTCACGCGTTCCTGGGAAAAAGGCTCTAGCCTTTAAACCATTGGGCGGACGGACAACTAAGTGATCCTATAAGTGTTTTTCACTTTAAAGTTACGGATCCTAAAAATAAAATAAGCATAATTAAAAATTTAATATTTATAATAAATAAATATTTCATTTCTTCGAGTAGGGATCGAACCCAAAACCAATCGATTTTACAGTCACACCTTGTGCTCCTGCGCCACGTCTGGCCTCAAATAGAATGTTATAATAATGTATAATTATATTATACAAATGTATATTTGTCTAAATCAACTGTATCCTATTACCGTAAGTTTTGTGTACGGAATACAAAAAATATTTTTTTTTTCACTTCATTTACATTCTATGTTAAGATATTTACCACATACCATATACCACAATATTTATGCAATAAAATATATTATAAGCTTGAAGTATCTAAGTTTAACAAAAAGGCAAATACATTTTGTAAATAAATCATCTATTATGTATACTATTTCACAATCACAGAACAAAATGCTCCATTCGGAAATATCGAGGATTGTGAGAAATTGAATCTTACGCCTGTTCAATCCTTTATTTCATCAGCTTTAATGCGACGAGAAGATTATTAATCGAAAATGTTCCCACCTCCCTCCCGAACCCCCGTTTTGATTTCTTAAGAAAACGTCCACCTTCTGTAAGGATCCATTTTGTCTTTTAATGAGTTAGAGTTTTGACTGATTAGTTGTTTGTGTGTCTCGGATGTTGAATATTGAATCTGTTTCATGAAATTTATGATGTTCGTACAGAAAATTGATTTTATTTTCGAAAATTTTCAGTTTCGCTCTGTATCCCGCACACGGCAGGGTAGGCAGACGGAACTTAGTGTTATATATATAAATTTAAGTAAATATTTCATCTCCTAGAGTGGGTATCGAACCCACAACCAGTCGGTTTTACACTTTGTGCCACTGCGCCACTACTGGCCTCAAATAAAATCGTAAATTTTGTTGTATTAAATATATATATTTTATTATTTAATTTCATGTTAATACTACGACATAATATACCTACGTATAATATAAGGCATTGAGTTCCAAAGCCTTAAGAATTCGGCAGAAAGTGGAGAATGGAGTATCTTAACTCTAGCTCTATTTAACAATAAAAAATGTAAAAACAAATTTAAATACATTCCAACTAAGCCAAAACTTTCTACAAAAAGACTTCCAGATACAAACAATTTCAAAGAATAGTTCTTCCGAATTCCATCGAGCAAATAACTGAATACCAACACGCGTGTTATATTTTGCAATTCCCCGGAACGGCCGAACTACGTAATAATATTGTGGTTGGGGTACATTCGGGTAGAATCATCGATAGTCATTATCGAGAAAGCGGGTTTAAGAGCTCGGCCCCATCGGGACCTTTAGGAAGGTCTCATCCCAACGCGTCCTATAACTATGCTAATGTTATACGCGCCAGTGGGCCCCAAAACGGCGGCTTCCACTAGCTCCAACCAAAAATGGTTGTACAGGAAAGGAACATCTTATAAACTATTAAACCACCGAAAGATTTCTGCTTTTATTCGGATATGGATATAAATGAATATCGAGGGATGTGGTTGCTAGGTTTGAAGTCTTATGGTCGTCGAGTGCTGTATAGTAAAAGTACGCTGTATTTGATATTTATTATTTTTTAAAATGGATCGCAGTATATTTAGATTTTTGAGATTGCATCAGAGGACAAATATACATTGAGAAATGAAATAATAAAATTGTAGATTTTTCAGAATAATTGGCAAGGCACTTTTTTAAATAAACTTTTTAATCGCCTTTTTGATCGCCTTATGATATACAAAATTCGATATCGAAATTGTTAGCAAAAATGATACAGAAATAAAAAATAGAAAACATTTATATGGTTCCAATTAAAATATTATAAATTCACAATCACTGTGGATTTAGTGTCAAAATTTTCATTTAAATTAGTTTTTCGTTCGTTCTATAAACAATATAGCATTGTGGCGCTATGGGGCAGCGTTTGCCTTTAAGCGCGACGGTTTTGGATTCGATTCCCACGTGGAGAAGATTAATTATTTTAATTTTCCCACATTTGTAAAATAAGTGAAGCTTTGGTTGCGTTCTTTAAATCGCAATGGAACTCTGGCGGAAAGTAAAACTTTCTTTTAGCTATTCTCTATATGGAGGTTAAAAAATTGTGAAAATAAAAAAAAGTACAAGTACAATCCATGCATATAATAAAATTATAAATTATCGCTGTCTGTACATGGAAGACAAATTCAAAAAATCTATTATTGGGGCATTTAATGGAACTTAAAACTTAAAAATTTTGTTTGTTTATTTGTTTTTCTGTGCGTTTGACCACGCTACTCTCAGAAACCTTAACGATTTAAATGCACTTTCCACTATATTGACAAATTTTCCTTAACATTTAGCATTAGTTTTATATAAATCGGTTCATAAATAAAAAGGCTATGTCAGACAAACAAGTACAAAACAAATGTTTTATTGCATTGGCTGACACTTTACTTTTGATATATTGAAATAAAAAAAAAAAACATTAAAATATAGATCACAATTATAACTAACGTAAGAAAATCTAGTACAAGCGGGCGAAGCCGCGAGCAGATCGCTAGTATATAATATTATTTGAATTATTCTGAAGTCACGTAAATGGCGTGGCGTGCCATGTAGTTGCATATCTAAGACAAGATCTGTCATACATCCCTTCAGTCGACGTCACGTGTCACGTGCAGCAACATGTGGAATCAAGCTTGGAGAATTAACTCGCTCAAGTATAGAATATAAAATATATTGTTGTATGTTTTAGTGTTTAAACGAATATTGATCGGTCAGTTTTAGATATTTGGCGCAGCGGCACAAAGTGTGACTGTAAAACCGACTGGTTGTGGATTCGATCCCCACTCGAGGAGAGGAAATATTTACTTAAATTTATACTTCCATTTCTTCGCTCTGGTGTCGAGGTAAAGTGCGTCGTTAAGTTCTGCCACTTAACGCAATGCCTACAGAATTCGACAGAAAGTGGAGAACGGAGTGTCTTACACTAGGTTCCCTCTGCCTACCCTGCTGTGTGCGGGATACAGCGTGAAGCTGATATTTCTTTGTGTCTTTATTATGATATAGACATTTGTATATTTCGTAAATTAAACTTTTTTATTTGTTTATATTTCATGATATAATTTTTGTCATTTTCTTTCCACTTATATTATTCAAAGCTACATGACCATTTCATAAGCATTCGATTTCTACTCGGCGGTAATGAAATATTTAATATTTTCACTTCTTCGTTCGTTCGTCTTCAAGAATTCGGTATAAAGTTGTGGAATGGCCTTAATCGGAACAGCGTTTTTTTACATTAGGTTCTCAGATTTCCTCTGCCTACACTGCTTTATATGGTTTCTCGCTGTATAAACTAAAAAAAACTACTATTTATGGTTGTGGGTTTGATCCCCACTCCAGGAAATTAAATATTTATTTAAGTTTATATTTTCATTTCTTCGCTCTGGTGTCTAGGTGAAGCGCGGCGTTGAGTTCCGTCACTTAACACGCAATGCCTCCACAATTTAGCGGAAAGTGAGGATCGGAGTGTCTTAACGCTAGGTACCTTCTGTCCACCCTACTGAGTGCGGGATACAATGATAAGCTTATTTTTTTTTTAAATATATACAAATTACTCAGATGGTTAATTACGAAATTTCTGCTCCGTAGCGTCATTTAAACATTATTTACGACCGATCCTTGGAGATCAAGCGACATGCAGTTGCAGTTAACTTTACTAAAGTTTACCTTACTTTTAATTTGTAGACATTGGAATTTACAAACTGTAACAATAATACGATTTTGTTACAATTATATATTAAACTAGAGGGCGCGCGCGGCTTCGCCCGCTTATTAGGAGTGAATTCTAAAAAAACCACGAAACACGTGTTCAATAAAATATTTTTAACAGTGTGAATTTAAATTTTTATAAAAATCGGAGGCAATTTAAAGATTTTTCCATATAAACTTTCAACCCCTTATTTGAACCCTTAGGGGGTGAATTCTTAAAAACCATGAAACACGTGTTCAATGAAATATTTTTAAGAGTCTGAATTTCAAATTTTATAAAAATCGGTACAGATTATTTTTTTTTCCATACAAACTTTCAACCCCTATTTCATCCCTTTAGGGCTAAAATTTTTCAAATTCCCTTCTTAGTGGATGTCCAGAATATGAAAATAAACATCTGCCCAAGTTTCACGTTTCTACGCACAGCGGTTACGGCTCTGCGTGTGTTAGAATAGAAGTTTAAATAGAGCTTTACAAATTTAGTTATAAATAAATGAAATAGCAATTTAAGGTTATTGAAGTAAAAGATGTTATGAAATTCATAAATTGATTATATTTATTAGTAAAAGGATAACACAACACGAAATTACAAGAAAAGAGGCTTATGATATTAACCATTTTATTATTTGTATACTACATAACAAATTTGGATAGGTTTCTTTACTATACAAATATTTA
>JAATLQ010029779.1:0-19225 GCA_013421005.1 Heliconius erato x Heliconius himera | reverse complement strand
TAGTAAGTATTCGTATTTAGTATATTTATATGAAAGCGCTCGCTGCCGTCGACCGAACCGGTAAGGCGTTCAACATTCACGCCTACCCCCTTGTCGACGGCATATTTTATTCTCACAGTCGATGCTTGCCACTCGATGCGCTTTCCATACGTTCCTTTGTTCTCTTTATTATTTTGTTTCAAATCAGTATTTATCGTGTTCCGTTTTATATATATGTTTGTGGTTGACTTTCTTATATATTGTATCGTGATTGTTAATTGTGATTTGTGTTAGCACTGTATTGTATGTACATATAAAGTGGTGTTGATTAAACTCAGTGCTATTCGTAAGTAGACTTTTATTCTCCCATCATCAACACTACAGATTCATTTCATTTTCGTTTAGCTAAAGCTATTTACGTGAAAATGGGATAAACATCCATCCTCCCAAACTTCTACTTTTATAATATTGGTAAGATTAATTCTTATTTTTCACCTCTGTTAGACGAAGCGCGGCGTTGAGTTGCCGTTCAATGTATCGGCAATTTAACGAAAAGTGGTGGACAAAGCCTCTGCCCATAGGGCGGAATCCTATAGAGCCTAGACCATGTCCACCCCAGAATAATATCTGTAGATACGCCTATGTCTTTGCCTACCCTGCTATGCGGGAAAAAGCGTGAAGATGGTACTTTAGTATATTTTTTACTCTTACTTTACTTTACCCATCACGCTGTATCCCGTATACAACAATGTAGGCAGTAAGTACGTAGTGTTAGACACTAGATGTTGCACATTCCATCCTATTTTTAAGATATTCCGCGTTGAATAGCGGAACTCAACGCTGCTTTTTGTCTTTTTATTGTGTGACGGTATGCCACTACATCACAACGGCCTCGCCACATATCCATATTAATATAATATTTAGAGTATTCCACACATCCAATAACGTATTAATATTATATACTCGATAATTACTCTATTTTTAATTTTAAACTTCTAAATCAACTACAGTGTACTGTGAAATATCAATCTATTAAGCAAGTTTAATTATTTATCGATACAATAGTTCAATTATTATCAATTGGCAATTTGTTATATAATATATTTTATATCATTGTGTGCTCTGTGTGGGATACACAGGGAACCAAGTATTTTGACACTCCGTCTCGCTCTTCCCGCCCAATTTTCGAGACATTGAGTATTAAATTTAGAAACACTACGTCGCACTTTGTCTTGCTACTAGTACCACTACCACTTGCTATTTCATTGCTCTAAGTGGGAATCGAACCCCCAAAACTTGCCTTAACTGTCATACTCTTACCCTGCGCACCACGATGGTCTTAAATGTCATATTGTGCAGTGATGGTCTTAAATGTCATAGTGTATCAAGTAACTAAGCAGTTGATTTTTTTTTCACCGTCGATTATTCTCTTGATTAAACCTTTTTGCGTTGAAACGTGCGCCCTGCGGGGAACAAATAGCACCTGTTATTATACCGTAAATAATTTACTTAGTTTTAAACATTATTATTTTACATTTGCTTTATTTTTTTTCAGCACGCTGTATTCCACACAAAGCAGGGTAGGCAGAGGGAACCTGGGAACCTAGTGTTAAGACATTTCGTTCTCTTAAGACAGTTCCGTTCCCCGCTTCCCACCGACTCTACATAGTGCTTTACCTCGTTAGGAGACCAAAAAAATAAAAAAAATAAAATATTTCATATTCTCAAGTGGGAAACAGCACTCACGTCACGTTCAATTTAACTTAAATATAATAAAGGGAATCGGTTTCAGTACATTTCTGCACTTCTCTTAAACTAAGTTACACCTTTACTACAAAATACCTAGCTCTGACGTATTATTTTATTATATACACTGGAGGTATTTATCAGTAGGTACTTAGTTCCAGTCAGTTCCCGTCACTATCGTATATAAAATTTACAACATTTTTTTCATTTTGCATTCATTTACAGGAGACGTTTTCTTAATTAATAATTATAAAATAATTAAATAAACGTAATTTTTTAATTACAAAGGTTTACCGCCAAATGAATGAATATATACTTTTTCACACGAAAAAAATAGCTTAACACATTTTAAGATTGATTAGAAGAATATACTCTTAAAACACCCACTTTCCCTACTTTCCTTACAACTTTCGAGACAATTGGGCGGCGAAACTCATGGCTGCGCTTTGTCTACCAGAGCGGAGAACAAAAAACTAATTAAAATGCAATCATACTTACGAGCTGGAATCGAACCCACAACTTTACCGTTTATTAAATGCAACGTATATATTTGTACAAAGTATGTTAGTTCCATCATTTGAAAACTCAAAGTGATTACTGCGCGGTTAGAGGCTCGCAAGCGACTCTCGTAACGAGGTCTAAATACTTTTTTAATACAGCTTTTATTTTTAGATGTTTACTTTGCAATGCTAATCTTGAACAAGTCGCTGCAGGATCTGATGAGGGTTACATTGAGATGATTTTATATTATACGGATGTTATATAGAAGCTGTCGTCGTTGACTGTCGTAACTTAATTACGACGGGGTTTACAGCTCTCGATGGGTGTAAGTGTAACTTACATTACGGTATATACAATCACAATATAACGTTTTAAAAGTTCAATATGAGGTCGTCATCACGGAATGAAGTCTAACTGTAAACCCGGTGTTTGTGCGTTCAATTTCGCTCAGAGAAAGAAAAAATAAATAAACGCTTGCAAAAGTTTCGCCTCTCAACATGCAATGTTCTCTTCATTTTCTCTCTATATAGAGAATTTAGCTGGAAAAAGCAATAATGTAAATAAAATAACTTACAAAAAATATATAAATATATATCGTAATCTAAGTGTAAGAACTAGCATTTTCATATACGAAAAAAATAATTTCATATATGAAAAGAAAAATTCTTTACCCTAAAAATGTAACAGAGCGCGCCTCGCTCAGATTGATACCGTACCGAGTTCTTGACAAGACGTGAGAACTCACAGTTACAACGACATCTGGCATCAGGTATATGTAATTTTAAGATTTGTAAGCCTAACTTAAAAAATAAATCAAATAAATCAGCTTCACGCTGTATCCCGCACACTGCAGTGTAGGCAGAGAGAACTTATTGTTAAGACACTCCGTTCCCCACTTTCTGCCGAATTCTGGAGGCATTGCGTGTTGAGTGGCGGAACTCAACGCCGCAGCCTAACTTAATACCTGTATTATATATTTACACGTCGTGGGGCAGCGGCTGACTGATAACGCGACGATTGAGATTTGGATTCCATGTTATTTTCATTTCAAAAAATCTTTGTGTGGTGTTACGTAAATTTGAAATAGTGGTCAGGTCTTTTTTTTTTTAATTCACGCTGTATCCCACAATAAAGCAGGATAGAGCAACAGCAGAGGGAACCTAGTGTTTAGCTTAAGATACTTCTTTCCTCAGACACTACAAAATTTTCAAGATCTTGAGTGGCGGAACTCAAACAGAATTAGGCAATAATTTCTCCGAGTGGGGATCGTATCAAAACCACCATGCTTATATTTGGATGCTGTGCCACTTTTATTTCCCACAATTTCGCCAAATTTTTGATGCATTGCATGTTGAGTGACTTAACGCTGCGCTGTCGTTACCAAGGAGAAAAAAAATAAAAATAAATATTATATTTCATTTCCTCAAGTGGGAATCGAACCCACAAGCGGTCGCCTTTACAGTCGCACACTTGTGCCCGTGCGCCACGACTGGTCTTATAATATAAAACGATAGTATATCTAGAGTAACGTATTCTAGTTCGGACTCTCGTCGTCTATCAAAGTTTCCATGTTAAATAAAGCTTACGAGCTTAAGTAAATACAATCAATCAAAGCGAACAAAGCTAACTACGGTGAATGATATCTTCGGTAACCGCGCTGTGTTTACGCGTCGTTAAAACTAGCACCTAAGTGACAGATTAAGTTACATTTATTATGAGGTCAGCCTGATTGAGCGCTGTGCTTGTGGGTTCTAATCCCCTTACATTTTTTTACCTCTACGCTGTATCGCGTACTTACCAAGGTAGGCAGGTCCCCTCGAACCTAATGTGAAGCCTACTAGGCCACTTTCGTTCCCCGAAATATGAGAATTCATACGTATTTATTAAAAAAAATATATAACTTATATTTGTATTGACTATATATACTCACAAACTTCAATATGTCAACTTTTGTAAGATGAACTTTCCGTTGACCTACATACTATTCAGAAATTGGAACGGAACCCTCAGTAGGTGAGTCGCACGTTGCGCGTTGAGTGGCGGAACTCAACATCGCGCTTCGTCATGTCATCGTAGTAAAGAAATGAAAATAATTTATTCTTTCGAATGGAAATCGAACCTACGACCCTGGGTTTACGGTTAGTACTGCGCCGTGGCGCAGCGGCATAGTGCCTAATTTAAATTATAAACATTGATAATTCATAATTTAATCAATTTTACTCAAATTATAAATATTTTAATTAATAATAGATATTAAGAAAGATCGAAAGTCACTCAAAGATATATTTACAACGTTTATAATTAAACGCCTCTACGATTCCATCACTCGACTTTAAGGACTCTCGAAGGTTATTTTAATTTAAGCAAAGCTTAAAATTAAATTAGGAAAATAATTAGAATTATTATTTTCATTTTCCGAACTTATGAGTATATAATTGTATGTAAAAAAAAATATCAGCTAACTTGTCTTTATCGTGCAGATGCACATTGTATTCATGGGACTCACACCCCAAGTTTCAGCTTAAACGACCCCTAAAAATGTAAACACTAGGTCCCCAGGTTCCCTCTGTCTACTTTGTTGTGTGTGGGTTGGTTTAACATATAGATAATAATACACTACTTTGGGCGAAAGTTCTAATTTTACAATAAAATTGACCTCTACGACACCCCCGTGCTCTGTGACAGCTGAAGCGTTACATAGTAGAATATTAAACGGCGGTCAGCCACAAGCCGCTATTAAATTCGGGCACGAAACTATAACTAAATATTTACATAATGCTGATGACCTTTTGCCTTTTTTTTGTTTTATAATATAATTTTAAATTTTACGCTGTATCCCACATATAGCAGGATAGAGGGGGCCTAGTGTTCCGGCACTCCGTTCCCCGCTTTCCGCCCTATTTTCGAGGCTTTCTTTGTTGAGTGGTGGAATTTAACATCGCGGTTTATCTTGTTATCAGTGGAAAGAAATAAAATTATGAATAAATAATAATTCATTTCCCAGAATAGGGATCGAACTCATAACAGGTGAGTATTAGTTATATAAATTTCGTAAAATGTTTGAGGTCGTCGTGGCGCAGCAGCACAGTGTCTGACTGTAAGCACGACGGTTGTGGTTTCGATTCCACAGAGGGAAATAAATTATGATTTTTTGTATTAATATATAATTATGATTATTTCCAAACAAAGCAAAGCAGGCAGAGGGAACTTAGAATACTCCCTTTCGTACTTTCCGCTGAATTCGTGAGACATTGAACGCGCTTTACTTCGTTCTCCGACTTAATAAATAAAAATATTCAATATTCTATTACCGCTAGTGGAAATCGAACCCAAAACCGTCGCGTTTCCAGTTCCACGCTAGTGTCCCTGCTTAAATATATTTAAACTATTTCTATTCTAAATAACGACTCTTCTGAAACTGTCGCATAACAACATTTGTCCGATCGTTATTTACTTATTAGCTTATTAAATCAGTAGCAAATAAATCATCACAGAGCGCACACGTTTGTTTTTATTATTCATCGTCCATACAATTAAAATAGCATCAAATTTGAACCATAAGTCAATAAACATATGGCCTATAACGAGCCGGATTGGAAATAATCGGACGGACGATTAGCTACTCGACGCATCGCGAAGACAAAAGGCTGCCGCATTCCTTAGATAAGCCGGGAGTTTTTTACTTGAAGATCCATCGCATCTATTGAACAAAGTCTTTACGTGAATTTTATTGTAACCGGAATAAGACTCAAGTTTATTTGCATCGAATTGAATATATTGCTGCGTTTTAATTAAAAATCATGTCTCAAGAAAGAATACAAACTACGGCGGAACAAGACAAATATTTAACTACATTACATGAAGTCTATAATATTATACAGAAAACGCAAATTAACTTAAAAAAGTTTCCGAAGCAAAGACTCACTAAAGGTTATATACAAGCAAGATTGAAAATTCTCGAAGATTATTGGAATATATTTAAGCAAGCCCATAACAGCCTTACGATATGCACGCCGCGAGAACAAAAGGGGATGTTACCGTATTTTTTAAATGAAGATTTTTATCAAGTTGAGGATCTCTATTTGGTATTACAAGCGGATTTAAGTGACCATTTAATAAAGATAGAAGCGCCGGAGATCGCCAACGTGGCAACCGTAAGTCACGAAGCTCAATTAATTTCATCGCCATTTGTAAGTAGCTTGCCACGAATACAATTGCCTACGTTCTCTGGAAGATATGAGGATTGGCCCACATATCAGGATTTGTACAGCTCTTGTCCACAATACAAATTTAAGCAATGTTCAAAAGTTACATTATTTAAAAACTAGCGTGAGTGGGGAGGCAGAAATATTATTAAGACAAATTCAAACATTAGAAACCAATTATGTACAAGCTTGGGATTTACTTAAGGGACGTTTTGGGAATAAAAAAAATATTTTAAATTCACTTTTAAAAAGATTATTTAGTCAGAAAAAGGTTAGTAGTCAATCATCTAGTCAAATTAAAAATATTTTGGATACAACAATAGAATGTATTAACAGTTTAAATAATTTACAAATTAACACCAGCTCTTGGGATCCTATAATAATATTTCTGGTCAGTCAGAAATTAGACCCGGAAACTTTAAAGGATTGGGAGGAATTTACTTATAAAAATAACACCGATCAACTACCAACTTGGGATATGTTGAAAGGGTTTCTTGAAGCAAAATTCCGTACACTAGAATTAATTATGCCAATGTCATTACATTCAAAAGAGAAGTCTCAAACACATAAATTATTTCACGTCACAGCTGAAACTACAAAAAGTGAAAATATATTTCAATCTGCACACGCCGGTGTAAGTACACATCCTATATGTACCTATTGCAAAAATTGTCACTACCTATTTCAATGTAAGGATTTTGCAAAGCTATCAGTGGAGCAACGGCAAGATGTCGTCAAAAAGAATCGTTTATGCTTCAATTGCCTCATACCTAACCACAACGTCTTTAAATGTAAACAAACAACATCATGTCGAGTTTGCCACAAGAAACATCACTCTCTGTTACACCAGTCTAGAGACACCAATGAGAAAAAGGATTTCGATAAAGCAGTACAATTAGAGCAGAGGATTACAACTGCACATTTTTCTCAACATCAACCTGATCATGAAGTGCTACTTGCTACAGCACAAGTAGAAGTTAAATCATGTTGTGGACACAAACATCTACTTCGTGCATTGATTGACCAGGGTTCTGAAGCTTCATTCGTTTCTGCAAGAGTAGTCGACCTTTTGGGTTTATCAAAAAAGAATATTGACGGTGTTGTCTCTGGAGTGGGAGAAGGAAATCAAACAAAAATAAAACACTTAGTTGATCTAACAATTACATCACGATATCATGCAAACGATGTCATTCAAGTTAAAGCTTATGTGCTGAAGACTATATCTACAAGATTACCATCAAAACACATCGCGATTAATTGTTCACAGCTTCAAACACTACCATTGGCTGACCCTACTTATAACACACCGGGCAGGATAGATATACTGCTTGGCTCTGACATCTTTTGTGAAATTATAGAAGAAGGTGTACTTAAGATGAAGGAAGGAGTAGTGACACAGAAAACATGTTTGGGGTGGATACTGTCAGGTCAAAAAGAAAACAAAATAACAATGAATAGCAAAGAACACAATATAATAACACTACATATCACTAGAATAGTTAAAGAAGACAATTATATGTTAAGAAAGTTCTGGGAAATAGAAACAGAGTCGTATACAAACAAGAAAATATTTACAAAGGAAGAAGATGGGTGTGAAAAAATATATAAAAATACAACAAAAAGGGATACAGAGGGAAAATATATTGTGCACCTGCCACTGAAATGCAGTACTGGAGAAGCAGTAAATTTATGTGGAGATACAAAAGAACAAGCGATACGAAGATTTCAATGTTTAGAAAGGAAATTTGTAAAATCTGAAGTGTTGAAAACCGAATACTCAAAGGTCATTAAAGAGTATATGGACATGGGTCACATGAAGAAAGTTGAAACAACAGACGAGAATGGCTCGATTTACCTACCACATCACGCCGTAATTCGTGAAGACAAGGAAACTAGCAAGGTACGAGTAGTTTATGACGCGTCTGTAAAGGGATCCAATGGCTATTCTCTTAATGATTGTATGATGGTGGGACCAGTGTTACAACCTGATCTCCGAAGTTTGATCACATCATGGAGAACTTATAAAATATGCATAGTAGGGGACATTGTTAAAATGTATCGAATGATCAATATGACACAGGAACACACAAACTTACAACTGTTAAATTCGGCACTGCTGCAGCTCCTTATTTAGCAGTGCGAACACTGCAACAACTAGCGGACGATGAAGCACATGAATTTCCTGACATTGCACCTGTAATAAAAAATTGTTTCTACATGGATGATTTAATGGTAGGAAATGAAAATGTGGAGGAAACAAAGAATATGTGTAATGAAATTAAGACAGTATTAAAAAGAGGAGGATTTGAAATGCAAAAATGGTCAAGTAATTCGGAAGAAATTTTGGAATATTTACAAGAGGACAAAACAAAAAATACAGTAGAGATAAAACTTAATAAAATATTAAAAATATTAGGTTTAACATGGGATAGAAAAGATGATACATTTAGAATTACAGTAAACTTACCTGAAATAAAATATCCTATTACTAAGAGGTCTATATTATCTGATGTTGCCCGCTTGTTTGACCCATTTGGATGGTTATCACCAGTTGTTATAAGTGCGAAGATTTTAATTAAAAAATTGTGGCTTTGCAGTTTAGGTTGGGATGATGAACTACCTTCTTACTTGATTGAAGAATGGATTATTTACAGAGAAAGATTAATACATTTACAAAACATAAAGATACCTACATGGTTTAAAACAACCTCAGAGAATTATAATTATGTTACACTGACTTACACTAGAACACTTCATGAGGGAATTCAATTAATGATGTCGTATTTGAGAACAGCTTATTGGATAGTGGGGTTAAAATCTTTTGTCCAAAAATGTATTCGTAGTTGTAAAACGTGTATTGTGGATAAGGCTAAAACAAAATATCAACTGATGGGTAACTTACCGGCAGTAAGAGTAAATCAACATAGAGCATTTCTAAATAGTGGAGTTGATTTTGCTGGACCGGTTTTGATCAGAACATCTAAAGGTCGTGGACATCATACGACTAAAGGCTATATTTGTTTATTTGTATGCATGGCAACACGTGCCATACATTTGGAAGCGGTTACAGATCTTACTTCTCAAGCATTTATCGCAGCTTTTCGGAGATTTGTGGTTCGCAGAGGGTATTGCCGTCATCTGTGAAGTGACAATGGCACCAACTTTGTGGGTGCCATTGTCAAAGCTGCCAAAGAATTGAAAGACCTGTTTCAAGCTAGCAAGAATAGTATGGTTAAGGAAGTGTCTGAAATTCTAGCCAATGATGGAACAACATGGCACTTTATACCCGCGAGAACGCCAACGTGCGGTGGTTTATGGGAGGCTGGTATCCAATCAGCAAAAAGACACTTAACAAGGATAAATAAAAACACCAAATTGACATATGAAGAGATGGTCACTTTGCTGGCACAGATTGAGGCATGTCTCAACTCACGCCCTCTTTGTCAAATAGACAATACGACGGAAGAAGCGCTTACACCAGGTCATTTTCTAGTAGGCGAGCCTCTAGTCAGTGTTCCAGATCTATATTATGAAAACAAGAATATCAACTTGTTAACCAGGTGGCAGTTACTACGGAAATTAACACAACATTTTTGGCACAAATGGAAAACTGAGTATCTCAACACATTGCAACAAAGGCATAAATGGCAAAAGATACACTCATCACCCACTGTAGGTGATATTGTTGTTGTGAAAGATGAGATTGTGCCTCCTACAAAATGGTTACTAGGAAGAATTAAACAGCTGCACCCTGGCACAGATAACCTTGCAAGAGTTGTTACAGTACAATGCAAGGGAGATCATGAGATATTACTACATAAATACCATTGTATAAATTAATACCACTTCCGAAGAATCTTGAATAAATATGTCATGGTGGGCGGTGTTAAGTGTAAATGTACATGTGATAAAAACAATAAAGTGTTATATTTGAAAATGTAAATGTAAAAGTCAAAGCATGCAAAAAAAATATAATACATAATAAAAAAATGTGTTGTATATTGTAAGATGTAAATGTTAAAAATGTAAAGTAAAATAAAATGTAAAATGTTTAAAACTTTAAATTAGAAATTGAAAATTTCATAATATTTTAAAATGTCAACTGAATAAATTATATACATAAATACAGTCCATTTTGAAAGTAAAACTTATAATATTTGTTTTGTAAGTAAAATCATAAAAATGTTTAAAAAAAATAATCATGTATAAGTTTAACTTGCAATTTTATAATTTAAAAGTATTTGTTAAAAAAACTGTTGTTTTTGGTGGGCGATATGTCCGATCGTTATTTACTTATTAGCTTATTAAATCAGTAGCAAATAAATCATCACAGAGAGCACAAGTTTGTTTTTATTATTCATCGTCCATACAATTAAAATAGCATCAAATTTGAACCATAAGTCAATAAACAACATTAATAGTAATCACCTACAACCGCGCCGGTACACCACACGCTATCCACCTCTCCCGAGCTCGCAGCACTAACCGCTCAACTTATATACCTATATATCGTTTTCATTGAAAACCCAAACTTCCGTACAAGAGCGTTGACGAATTAATAATATTCTAAATCAAATATTTGATGAAGGAATAGCATTGTTAAAGTAACTATATCTATTCATTTAGAAATGTCTTTATCAATTATAATGGTTTTTTTTTGTTATTTAATGCTTCTTTTTTTATTTATTTGTAGCGAGTCCCGCTACGTTCAAATTTTTATACGTTTTCTAAATAAGTATACATAATATATAACCTCCCACGCAGTACTTGATACGAGTATCCGTATGATTGTAGTTCAAATGTAGTGTTCTATTATTCTTAACTAAAACTTACTGTTCTCCGTAGTTAGTTGTAAATAGTAATTATTAACTACACAGTACACGCGCGGTGTGAACTGTTCAAAGGAATGTGTAAATTGGTATCTATGAGGTACTTACTAACCTCTATTATACGGTAGTTGTAGCTTACGAGCTGTCGATCGATTACAACAGTCGGTTTACGTGATGTAGAGATATGGAAATTACACCTTATTGGTAGTTACATATTATATTCAAATATTGGAACATTTTAATGGGTTTAGCAGTCGTATGTATAATTATTCTGTCAGCAGAACTATATTTCTAATAGTTTAGCTGTGCTGTTGTTGTACACATCGACTGTAACGACACCTATCGACTTCAATTGTATTTTTAAAACAACAATGAATCTATTTAAAAATTAACAAAAATATATTTTATTAAAACCACTTCAGGAAGAGTAATCGAGGGATGAAAAACGCACAAATAAATATGTACTGTATACATAATTATGTACATAAATATACATAAGATGAAGGCACCGTATAAATATAAAGATGATGAAAATTAATACGGCAATGATGCACCGCTCAATATTTCAGAATTCGCTGTGACCTTTCTCTTGTTACCAAAGAGAGCAAATGAAAATAATTCATATTCCCGAGAGAGAATCAAACCCAAAACAGTCGCAATTGCAGTCCGGAGACGTGCCGCTGTACCACGACACTACTTATTCCTTCCAACACTCCTGGTTTCTACATTTAAATATAAAAGCTATAATTACTGCTTCACTCGTCTAGTATGTGACGTTACCGCGCTTGTTACCGTCGAGTCACTATAATAACATAAACCAGACGCCCTTAGAGGAGGATGTAGAACGAACATATTTTTTTTTAACGATTAAATTAAAATTATTGAGATTTTGTGGCTTAAATAGATACGTGTAATAGTTATCGGTTCAAATTCTTATCGAAGGAATGTTTATATCCTGTATTAATATTATGAAGCTATACAGTTTGTTTGGTTGAATGGGTCAATATCAGGAGCTATTGGTTTGAAGTACGAGCAGTCAGGCACTAAAAAGTGTTACGTTTCATTAAACTCTTAATTATTTCAATTTGACTAAGAAGAGGAAGCCACGGGTTAAACTTAGTAGTTGACTAGAACTACTCAGAACGTGTAAAATAAGAATCTTATCAAATTCTGACCATTTACATATCTATATGTAGAAAAATGTAAGTGTCTTCATTGGAAAAACGTAAAAAAAAGATGAAAAATTATCAATGATTTTTCTCCAAATGCATTTAAGTAATCTTACATAAATATACATGTAGTTCAAGCGAGCAAAGTCGCGTGAAAGCTGCTGACTGATCTCAATTGCTAATATTAGTAAGATTTCGAGCAACAAAGCTTAGAGTTCACAATTGTACTCAATTATTTACCCATTCAAGTATTACATTCCTGTATACTGAGCTGAGTGGTGTTTGAAGTCTTTGTTCTTACGACAGATTAAGGCTTAAGATAGAGCTGTCACACGATGTAACACTACGTTGTAAGTAATTTGATAATTATATTTTTTTTTTTGAAAAAATATCTATAGTCTTAATTATAGATATATTTTTTTACTTCAGGGTAGGCATATATAACCAAGTATGAAACGTCTCTTTCCACTAATGTGATGCAATGCGGAACTTAACGCTGTATTTATTTTTTTGCACAAAATTGAACCCCCAACTTTTTAGTATTAACCACTTAACTCAAAAAGAAGTAAAAGGTTAACACTATGACCCCAAACTTCCTCTGCCTACCCTTCTAAATGCGGGATGCATCTTGGAACTAAAAAAACAATAAATACAGAGTGACAGAACAAAGTGAACACTAGAAAATCATCTCTTTCAAGTTCACTCAACATCTCTTTCAAGGTCACGTCACTCCAAGCGACAGTGTCTCTAATCTCTATTCACAACGCGTTTTACAATTTGAAAAATGATGTATTCTACGAATAAAGTCAAATGTGGTGATTTTAGCATTTTTTGAATGTTAGGACATCTGAATTACGTCGGCGCAAGGAGGTAAACGCCGCCAAATTTTCAAAGAATTGCAATCCCTCATTTCTTTAAGATCGCAGAAATGAAAGTAACTCATTCCCCGTATCGGAATCGAACCCACGTCCGTCGTGTTTGCAAAAACATGCTGGGCTACAATAGCCTTAAAATTTAATTTAGATTTTGTTTGTTCATTAAATTAAATAATCATATGTACGTATATATAGAGAAAAGGGTGAATAGTAGTCACTAAAAACATAAAGCCTTAGGGCAGTCCTAACCAAACACGCTGTACCAAAGTGCTTTATTTTCCTTACATATTATGTTCAAATAAATATTTTTAAATTCCATAACTGCTGTCCAACAATTTTATAAAATATATTATAATGTTTCTAGAAAGCTCGATGTCTTCTTTTAGTTTCATGCTGTATCCCGCACGTGGTGGGTCGGCAGGGGAACCTGAAAACACAGTGTTAGCTTGCTATAATTACCCATGACCATACTAATCTATAATACGCTATAGCATACGTGGTATGGCAACACTGTTCTTTGATAGGCAGGTACACTATTATTTATAAAAAAACCGGTTAAGAGTGAGCCGGACACGCCCACCGAGACCTCCGTACCGTTTTTTAGAATGGTAGGTCAACGGAATGTACGTTGCTGTGTTTTCGAAGGTCAATCGAGGTCTGCCTCTGCGTCTCTTACCGCTCACTTACAATATAAAAATATTACAGATAATATTTATATCTCTAAAACACATTCTGCTCCCAAACGGCGGTATAAAGCGGTTTCGATGTCAATAACAAGTTGATTGCATTACTCAAGACAATATTAAGTCGATGCGGTAAGCATATTTGTTGAGCTGCGACCTGTTGCTATCTAATTTTATTTCATAAAATATATTTTTTTCTATGTGTGTTTTACATTTTATTATTATTTCACTCTGTATCCCGCACATAGCAATTCCGTACACAGTGAGAACCGAACCCATTGTTAAGACACTCCGTTGCATTAAGACACTTCAATTTACCCATTTTCCGTCGAATCCTCGAGGCTTTCCGTGTTAGGTGGCGGAACACAACGTCACGTTTTGCCTCGTTACCAGTGTGAGAAAATGAAAAAGTAAATATTTCAGTCCTCCAAGTGGGAATTAAACCCACAACCGTCGCGTTCACAAAGTCAAAGACAAAGCATCTTGTACGTGCCCGAGGTAACTCTGACCGCAAGTATAGTGCGTTCCATCGAAAAGATTAACATGATGTAAAATAGCGATAGCCTTCCTCCATGAAAAGACTGGCCAGCACATTTTTTTAAATTTTAACCAATAGTTTCTGAGATAAGCGCGTTTATGCAAATATAGCCTCATTTTAACATTCAGCTTTATAACATTTACAGAGATGTAAAAATTTGTTTTGTTTTTAATCAAAATAAACTCAATGATTATAATTCAGTATTTATTTTGATGACTCCGCATCTCTAACGTCAAAAATGGAACCCTTATACGACCACATTCTTGTTCCTCTATCTAGACCGTCTATCACAAGATCATGGGTAGGTACCAAGCTGAAATTAATACCAAATGATTAAGTCTACGGTCCTTGGAGCTTAGAAAAAATTAAGCTTTTAAGTCAATGCAAACAAAAGATACGAGCATTTACGTCGTTTTAGCTGAATTTTGTATAATATTCGCCTCGTGATCAAAGCCTTATTATAGGACACTTAGCTACAGATATTAAATTTAGTACAAATTGAAATCTTACAATACAAATAAAAAAATATCCAAAAGTGAACATTTATAGGCGTTTCATATAGAAAAATCATTACAAGTTTTTATTTGTACTTTATTTCATCTCAAAATGACTGCATACGACCGTAAACTTCAGTTTGTCAAGTTTATGTAAAGCTTAGCACTGTGTACTGAATGGAGTGTATGCCATTATGCTAATATAATAATATGTGCGTGTAGCCCGCAATTGTTGTTTGTTTGTGTAGATTATAAAAACTACACAGCGCTTCCCGTTTCCTTAAGATTTTTGAAAAATTATCTTATTATACTCCTCTACACTCCCCAAGGTACATTTCAAAATTCCACGCTGTTTAGTGCCGAATGTGCCTGGTCAGTCTGTCAATCAGTAACCAAAGAGTTTTAAACATAAAGATAAAAATTTTTCAGGATAAATTTAAAATTCAGAACCAATAAAAATATAACACAGATTAAATTAATTATTTTATAAAAAAATCAGGTATTGTAAAGTAATATTCGTACTCAAATTTCCCCTGTTGGCTATAACGGTCGATCGTATTGTCGAGGCTACCGTCATTTTCATATAGAATTACAATATTTTTTATACTTTCATTATTTTCTCTAAATATAAGTAGCATCGAATAATACTGGATGATTACGGAATTCTTGAGGCTTTGAGTGGCGGGTCTCAACGTTGCGTTTAGTCTCGTAATCAGAGCAAGGAGATGCAAATAATAAATATTTCATTTGCCCTGAAAGGAAATCAAACGCACAACCGTCGCGCTTACAGTTGGGGAAATACGAATTGAAAACTAGTTTGTGATAAAAAAAATATTATTTTAAATACCATGTACATGTATGTACTTTTAGTAGGCGCTAAAAGAAAGGGCCCCACTTTCAAGTAAGTAAGTACGCATACCGTCTTAAGTACATAATAGTATAATAATACTTAAAATTTTGGATTTGCTAAATTTATATAGGTCTTAGGACCTAGGCTCTTGAACTATTAGATGTTTTTTTTATCGCTGTTAGATGTTCTTATTGAAAAATCGGACACCGTAAAATTTTGGCCAATGCCGTGAGTGAAAATGCGATTTGTTGATCGAAATTGGTTGGAAATGTTTTCCTTTGTGACCTGTAAGAGTTTGTCATAAGTGGCTGAGCAATGAGATGGCAATGAACACACATACAAAAAATATCTAATAAAATTATTAGCTTTTTAGCTTCACGCTGTGTTCTGCATTATAATTGGATAGGCAGGGAGAACCTGGTAACCTAGTGTTACATTTCCATTCCCCACCGTGTGCTACGACGGATTAAAAGCTAATTACAAAAAGTATCTCTTGATATTATTTAGGAAATGTTTTGAAAAATCCTGAATCAAAATCTTTATTAAGGCAACGACGACTTACTTTTTCTTCACCATCAATACACCTCAACGAGCACAGCTCTCTTTGAGCTATCGAAGACAGTAATTAGCGACAGTGTCGTGTTCATTAGAGAGGAGTCGAAGAGGATGACTTACTACTTGACTTGTAACAGTGTCACTTGTTGTGTACAGACTTCTTCAGAGGTGTCAGATTTACATTGAGTGTGTTGATTTTTAAAGTTTGCGTTTCTTTCGCTTTATTTTTGTTAAGTTCAAATTATATCTCGTTGATAACAGGAGGCAGAGGGAAGCTAGTGTCGAGATACGCTGTTTTTTATTTTCCGCCACTCAACGGCGTGCTTTGATTTCATATCAGAGCGAGGAAAAGAAAAAATAAATCATTCCCTGTGTAGAGATCTAAACCCGCAACTGCCACATTTAAAGGCAGATAGTGCTGCTTTACCATTACGGCTTTTTTACGGCCACGTTCGGTTTATATTTTTCGTTATTATGTATGAGTTGTATGTAAAAAGTAGCTAGTACTAGCTCAATAATTGCAATTTTTTTCTTAATAAACGATATGCAAAAGAAATATTTATCCTCTGAATACCAATCTGTTTACCACAAGTATTAGAACCAAGAACATATATATATATATTTTTGAATATACTTACATTGAAGAGAATTATTAGTTATTATTAAACTTTCAATCATTTTGAAACAACGCTATGCCTTATTTTAACTAGGCCAATGAAAGAAAATATCAAAGAGAACAACAGTGCGTTACATCGAAACATTACGAGATTTAGTTTAACTCTTCCTCGATACCATGGACTATTCAACACAATAATATTTTGTCAATTCGAATCTATTTATAGTTAGAATCTCCGATTCACGCGTTTAACCAAACAAAATCTTTATTACTGTACAAATTAATGTATAAGTAAAAAATAGTATAGATAATTAGCATATTTCAAACATCTCTTTTAGATACATAAAACATATATCCATTTTTTATATATTCCAAGACGTAAACTTCCATTCAGTGAGTCAAGATCGGAGTGCATCAAGATTAGCTTGTCAGCTATCCAGATACTCTCGACGGGAGGGAAGTGCCTCGCATAATTGAGTACTCCCAGCCCGCACTATCTCAGATACGCTATGATATGATATTAATTAAGTCGTGTTAATGAATATGTGTGGGCTCTGTGGTACTGTTGATAGATATTCTTTGTAGCTTTAAGGATTTAGTTAGAAAAAACTCCGTTCTTCACTTTCCGAACAATTTTAGAGACAATTCGTGTTAAGTGTCGAAACTCAACGCCGTCCTTTATCTTACAAGAGAGGGATGTGAATAATGTATTACTCCAAATGAAGATCGAACCCACAATCATTAAGGTATAATCACGTCTAGTACTTTGGGACAGTGATGAAATATATTTATATGATAACTTTATTTCTCCGCTGAACTTTGTTTTCGAATAAAGAAGTGATAATTACGAAATTGTTAAAAACATGTTTGATCAATATTCTTTATTCTATCTCATGTTATAAAATATTTTGAAACAAAACGAATTCTTCAGCAACCTTCCGAATTGACCATAGTTGTAATATAACCTTCTTTATAGTTTCTATGACGTTATCCGTATTGGGCTTAATTCTATTTACTCTTACTTCGTGGCATCTAAAATAACAATAATAATAATTGGGACAGAGACAGGGTACCAAAATATGATTGTCCCAATTTACAAAATTATTTTGTTTTATTGAGAGAATGCGGTTATGTAAACTGATTGAGTAATCCATCAAAAAATAGCAAACGAAATAGTACACATAAGCTGACGAGTAAAATGCTTAATACAACGTAGCGCCAAATTTGAAGTAAATATACCACTGTCCTTAGATACAAGGTGTCCTAAGGTACACGGATCTCCCCTACTGTGTACATACACATATATATGAGAAGTTATTCGATTTTACTATTGATAATTTGAAGATCCAGGTGTAGAAGCTTAGGTCCAAAAGACAAAGATATCACAAAGAGGATCATGATGACGCCACACGCCAATTTACCGACACTTAAGAAATATATTATTACGAGCTAATCTCAGATTAACAATTTTATTAAGTGAGAGTAAGAGGCCGGTTTTGATGGAGGGGAACAAGTGTGTAAACGCAACAAGTTGTGGGTTCGCTTTCCACTTGAGTAAATAAAATATTTAATATTTTTATTTTCCTGGTAACGAGGCAAAGTGCGGCATTGAGTTCCGCAAACTAACACGCTATGTCTCCAGAATTCATCGGAAAGTAGACAACAAAAGTATCTTAATGGGAACTGAGTGTGTTAAAACTAGGGCTCCAGATTTCCTTTGCCCACCGCGCTATGTGCGGCTTATAGAATGAACCTAAAAAAATCTAATATAAAGTTATAAGCCAATTTGGCTTAACCGATAGTATTAATACTAAGTAAACTGTTTAAAATACTAAAAAACTTCGCATCCAACAAACAACACATGTTGTAGGGGACAGTGCCCTGTGCCTACTTGGGTAGGGAATACTGTCCTTCCTTAATTGTAGAAATAAAAGAATGGACTGTATAAATAAATATATATTAAAGTACTTAAGGTGACTAAAGTTAAAAGGTAAGTGAGGACGTGTGCCCGGTCGCTCCGGCAGTCCCTGCTCCCCCCGCCGTCGCTCCGTCGCCGCGCCCCGCTCTAATGACGCGCGATGCACTGCCCGCGCGCATTGGTAGGCGCAGTGTCCTCAACATACTCCCCGCGTTGAAGAGATATCTTCAAGATTTGATGTCGGCAGGGGACATATGGTATTGAAGG
>JAATLQ010029775.1:0-24109 GCA_013421005.1 Heliconius erato x Heliconius himera | reverse complement strand
TGACCATCACTTTAAGGAAAAATATATGATAAACAGCTAAATAATAAGAACTACGGGAAAATCTTTTCAGTTTCTATTTTCCTTACAAATAGAAATGCGTCCACTGTTTATAAATCGTAAAAGTCCATCAGCGTAGATACGAACCCACAACAATCTGTTAATCCAATAAAACCACAGACAGTATTTTCAATAAAATGCAAATTTTCCTTAACAATTTAGAAATTTCTTCCAAAAATATTCAATAATCTTATTCACAAAAATCAACTGTGTTTGAAACAGATTATGTAAGAGAAATACATTGATTACAGAGCTGCGGGCGGACACGTCCAATTACTTTTGCCATTCCAAATATCAATATTGACTATCAACTTATTACGGACTCACGGAACCCCCATGAGTTTTAAATTTCTCCATTCAGTAGAGATTATTAGAGAGTATTTTGTATTCTATCTCTATATAAGACTTGATGGCACAAGGGCGACTGTAAACGCGAATGCTATGGGTTCTTTTTCATTTTCTGGCTCTGCAGCTATAGATTCTAATGCTGTTTTCACTATTAGAATAACTGATTCAAGAAAAAGATAAAGGCGTTGCCGTGAATGAACACTACTAAAAGCTAAAAAAACCGGAAGACGTTGCGTCACAGCAAATTTTAAGATTCTGGATTCACGACAAGTACTCTGTAGGTTTTGATTACCTGGAGTTTTGAAAATTTGCGGCAGTAAACGGTTGTATCTTTTGATTCCGTTGGGTCAAAGGCCACACCTCCAAAGGACAGTAAATCCCGAATATTTGATATAAATTTCAGCTTGATACCTCCACGTGTTTCAGAGAAAAAGGGTCTTGACAGACGGACGAACGGACAACAAAGTGGTATATAAGGGTTTTTTCCTTTCGAGGTACGGAACCATAAAAAATATTAAAATTACTCTTTATTACTATTAATTGAGAAATATCAATTAATATAAAAAAAATATCATACAATCACCGCATGACTATATTTTGATTATATCTCTAGTTGTATAATAATGCATGATTATAACATGATATGCATTTATGCTGACGACTTCTACATTATACATACGAATAAAATTGTTAACTTTTTTTTTAAAATTTTGTATTACCTAAATGTATTTTTAAAAGTTCAATAAAGAATATAATAAAATCACTCAAAATCACTCTGGGATAATTGCCTTAAAATTCGTACATGCTTCCTCCTACTGTGTAAGATTGTTTGCGTTGGTCGTCGTGTAATTAGAAAGAAGATCGGTGGAAAGTAACATTTTATTTATTTTTTATTTTTTTTAACACACAGCAGGGTAGGTAGAGGGAGCCTAGTGTTAAGACACTCCGTTCTCCACTTGTACTACGTTTTATTTTTTACAATATGTAAAACATAGTAGTCTAAAACATAATTTCAGGGTTATTATAAATATAAAGGCAATGGAGAGGCACAGCGTTTAGCTTTTAGTAACGTGACGGTTTTGGGTCCTGTACTTGGAGGATGTTCTCCAAAATTAAGAAGGGAAGGCGGATTCGGAGCGTTTTAACTTGTTATATGCAAAATACAGTGTGAAGCAATAATAAACAAACAATAAATAAATATTAGATTTAATATTTGCACACCTAGTAACACTAACCTATATCTACACAATACGATTAACGTAGTTAACATTTTTAAAATAGAAATCAGTATAGCGCGTTGGACGCGATCCAGTTGTATAAGCAGACGACTATACGAGTAATATTATATTTAAAAAAAAACATTTTAGAAAAGTTACGTAAAGACATTATTGGTTAGTGGTCAGAGCGCTTGGGCGGTTTCCAAGAGACGCGGGTTCGAGTCCGACGAGAATTTTTATATTGTTAGCGTATTCGTGTAAAAGAGGGTAGATTTAGGTGGAAAATAACTATAAAAGCAATGGAATTGTGTCAATCGGGGCAGTTGCTTGCAGGCAACGGCCATTGGAAGGAAACTAGTGTGAAATATTGTTAGTAGTTGTTACATATCACTTTTTGCAATTACTTTTAGTTTAGAAACATATAGACGATGTATGTTTTTATCGTGTTTTTTTTTAAAAACGTTACCCACTTCCGATTTCTAACAATATGTATTCTAAAATATTATTTTATCCGTAGTGTGGAATAACATTTTAAAAATGTTAAAAATAAAAACAAAAACGCTTTTAATCACTGTTAAGTAAACAAACGAACGTTGGTTCTAAGACTTTTATTACTGATATTTTTATTACAATTATATATTTAATGAAAATGTAACGACTGTAATATTATATTAAAGGCTCACTTTGTTTGAACTCAATTAGTTCCACGCAAATATAAATTAGCAAAAGTACCTAATAAAACATCATGCTCCCATACATTTTCTAACCTACAAACATACCAAGTTTCAACTTGGAGGTTTAGTAGTTTCATGTCTGTCAGACACTCAGGCTTCATAACAGCGTTTATTTTTTTTAGCTTTACGCTGTATTCCGCACATAGCAGTGTAGGCAGAGGGAACCTGGCAATGTGACATTCCGTTCCCCATTAACGTTTCCGATCCCGTTGAGGCATTGCGTGTTGAGTGGCGTAGCTAAACGCCTCGCCTTGTCTCGCGAGAGCGAGAGCGGAGAAATAAAAATATTTATAACATAATTTTCTTTCAGTGCAAATCGAATCCACAACCAGTTATATATATATATATATATATATATATATATATATATATATATATATATATATATATATATATATATATATATATATATATATATATATATTCGTCATTTATTATATTATTATCGATTGTACCCATCTGACTGATTGATTTAATCAAAATTCTATCCGGTTCAAAGATAATACACATTTAAAATTTTACACATTTTGCAGGAGTCCCTAAATTAACTTGTTAAGATAAATAATAATCGTCATATAGAAAGATAATATTAACATGATTAATCATACTATAATGAAGTCTAGAATACACACAAAATAGCACACATCTATATGTTTATTAAACTGCTAAATGTATTGTTATACATATTGTAAGGCTTGTAAATTGAGGCCTTATAATATATGTATATGACAATACAAAAATATAAACCACTTCCAACTCGAAATCGATCTTGAGATACCTTTTTCTTTCATAAATTATATATCTATAGATGAAAACGGTATCTCAGTATATTGAGAGCGATTTGTCGATACGGGCCTAAGCGGCCGAGATGACCCAGACAGACGTAAGGTACAGTGGGTGACATCGAAAAAATTTACGTAATGTAACAACTTACAGCTAGCAAGCAACCTACATTCCTCTACAATTGAATTATCCAACAAAGTAAGATTTTAATTTCGGTGATGTTACTTCCTGAGATTAGCGCAATCAACTAAACAACCATTTCAGCTTTATTATATTAGATAGATGATTTATAATATTATTTACACACTAAAGATAGGAAAATACGAACACATAAAATTTGACTTACGTCTCATTCTCGTCTATAAACATCGCTGTATGTTTTCAACCTGGAACAAAAAATACACACATGTTAAATTAATACTTAATAATACTAAAATAGAGCATAATACAAAAACTTGAATTACACTATGTTTTCTAATCTAATCAATCAATTACAGTTTATGTAGTCTACGTGGTCTTAATTAAAATGACGTAAGAGAAGTGTTCGACAAAAAACTTGTTGATTATAGGTTCGATTTAGGAATAGAAACCTTATATATATTTTTTAAACTAGAATCTACTAGAGTCTAGATCACTGGTTCCCAACCAGTGGTCCGTGGTAGCCTAAAAGTGGTCCGCGAACGATTTTAATTTTATGACTGGGGATGGTGAGGCGAAGATTTTGTTTATCACAGTTAATTTTAATTATACCTACATGCATAGTGATCTCTGCTACCAAGAATGATATAAAAGTGGTCCTTGATCAACAAAAGGATGGGAACCCCTGGTCTAGACTAAACGGTATAACTGGGCATAAATATGTATAATTTAAAAAAATATATCGTTTTACCACAATTTTAAAGAATTATACCACATTTAGGAATCATTTTATAAATATTAAATAACACTAAATAGCATTGTACCTCACAAACCGCTATAAACCGTTCTAGTTAACAATAGAAGCCCAATCATATTTAATTGGTTATAAAGCCCAATAATACGTAAAAATTACGTGTAAATAAAATCGCTATGTTTTCTCATTGTTTTCTGGCAATGAATTATTTTTTGCATTCATTATTAAAAATACGGTTTTTAGTTTAGTTAATAAGTAAGATACATTTATGATAATATATACTCTTTATTAATACAATCACAATACTATTTTTTTCTGAATTATATTAGGCTTTTATAGAGTAGTTAAAACTGTGGTTTCATTTAATGTGGTGCTGACACTTCCACCCTGTATATAACTGAATCATAGAAGAAAATCAACGAAAAATTAAGAACTGTAACATTTTTTTTATAATTAGGTTATTTTTAAAGAAATCAAGTAGTTTTACATTCTTTCTAAAAAAATACATCAACATGTAATAATATTTAATTAGTCGTATAGAAACAATCTGTCTTTATAGACAGTCTTGACAAATATCAATATTGTATTCTTTGTTTTTTCCATTTCCCAGCGCAAAACTGCGCTTTAGTCATCCGCCTTTTTTATTAAAAAAAAAAATCCCCAATAATACCATTAAGTTCTGGCTAATCAATAGTATTTTCTGGTAATGTTGGTAACCATTTTTTATTTTGTTAGATAGAATCTTCTTCAAAGTGGTGACCTTCAGTCATTTTAGATTGTTAATCAAAACTGTGCTAATTTTTTTTTATAAAATCTATGCAATTCTTTGGGTTTTCTTATTCATTTATCTTATTGAGACAGTATATGATACAGGAGTTCACAAAAGCGATATTTGATATCCCATAAGATCCTCCCATTGGCCACCTATAAGTCTTCCTGTTATTAGAAATAGAATAAATCGAAAGAGTCGCTCATTTCAGAGACCTTTTGGCGTCTCGATTTTTAATGTAGTCAATTATCAGATCTTCGTTATCACGCCTGACATCATTTTTAACTATTCAACCTTCTTGCTCAGAGTCTGTATCCAGCGGAGAACAATCGTCTTCATTTTCTAAATTTGAATTTTAATATTTTGTTCTGGTTTAGTTCTTGATGGGACCATGTATATTTAAAATCAGCTTCACGCTGTATCCCGCACACAGCAGGGTAGGCAGAAGGAACCTAGTGTTAAGACACTCCGTTCCCCACTTTCTGCCGATTTCTGGAGGCATTGAGTGGCAGAACTCAACGCCGCGCTTAACCTCGACACCAGAGCGAAGAAATGGAAATATAAATTTAGGTAAATATTTCATCTCCTCGAGTGGGGATCGAACCCACAACCAGTCGGTTTTACAGTCACACCTCGTGCCACTGCGCCACCACTGACCATGTATATTTAGTCTATAAATATAATACTATATGAGAAATTTTAGCTACTAACTCAAATAAATCGCCATAATAAAAAATTGGAAACTATTACAAAAGTTACACAAAACTCTACTTGGGCTACGTCAAAATGACGTACATCTTCTTTGTAGCAAAATGACGGAACCTACCGAGATGGCGCAAGTATGTCCTGCGTGATCTGGACGGTTACTGAGTAGTTCAGAAGTTTGCAGCGATCCAATGTTAAACGTGAAAAAGCGTTATTGCGCTGCAGTATACGTCAAATTTACGTAGATTGGGTTTCTAGGGTTAAATAAATCTCATGAAATAAATTCGACAGAGTAAAAGTACACTGTACCAGGGTACTTTTAATGTTAAATAGGCATACGTATATCGTAGCTTCACGCTTTTCCCCCCGTAGCAAGGTAAACAGAGGGAATCTAGTTAAACACATCGTCATGCAATTTCCGTCAAAGTCCGCCCAATCTTCAGTCAAAGTTCAATCTTCTTACCATTTACCAGAACGAGAAAATAACTAATTTCTAAGAGTTGTCTATGACACTGACACATTCTAAAGTTCTTTTTTGCAACACATTCCCCCGATTTGGAACCGAACACATGATCGTTGCGTTTACAGTCATACGCTCTGCCGCAGCGCCACTACGGCCTCATATATAGCATGTAACCGATTAATGTCTTTATTTTGAATATATTAGTATACAAATACATAAACTAAGTATACACGATTCGCGTGTTCAGCATATGGCATCAGGTCGATGGCACTAGACGCCATAGCCGCGGACGCGCCCCCGCTAATTATAGCCGACAGTCGCAAATACTTGCACGTTCAAAACTGGGTCTCGGTGAGACGTCATGACTTCCATGCTATGCTATTTCTATATACTATATGATTCTATATATTTTGGTTACATTTAGCTGTGGCTTGACCCCGTGGTCAAATAGTCTATGACGTGACGAGACGAGAATCTATGACACTAACTTAGACTTTGTTGTAACTCATAGTTTATGTATGTTAATTAATATTTGAAGACCTTGCAGCTGCGTTTGTTCTTAAATATAAAGATTTCAATGTGAAAATACTTAATTTATTAATAAAATAAAGAAAAATACATTGAATTTTTTGATAAAGCAGAGCAATTTTACATTATTAAAATCTAGTTTTCTCCTCTTATAACATAAAGAATGACAACAAAGATATCGTTTGTTATTCAATGATTATATTTTATAATAAAACCTTTTACCTAAACATTTGTCTTAATCATATCTAGACATTAAGTCAAAGTCAATTAGATATCAAAAGAACTAATAATAAATTGATTCTATCGCGTATTACAAAGGGCACAATTACATCAGATTGTGGATTCGATGCCTATCGGAAGATTTATTTATTTTCATTTCTCAGGTACCGAACTGAGAAATGAAATTAAATCTCTCCCTCTACTCTTGCTGAGAAGACATATCGCGACGTTGAGATCCGCCATTAAATGAGAAATGTCTCAAATACAGGCGGAAGGCGGAGAACGAAGTGTCTGGTACTTGTTACATACGGGATAAAGCATGAAAAAACTAGTAACTAATATAAATATTTTCAATTGTTAATTAATTTCTGCGTCTTGGCTCACGTGGGAAATACCAGACTTCAATCAATGTTTGTTAGTTTAATTCCCACTCATGAGTTTATAGTATCCTTGGTTTCCGGCGTTAAGTTTCACGTGAAGAATCCCGCATATTGCGTGTTGTCTGACAAATAAACTCAACGCTGCTCTTTGTCTTACTAATGTACGGAAATCAAAATTATCATTCCTCCGTAAGGAAATCGAACCCACTCCATCGCGCTAACATTCTGATGATGTGCCGTTCCACCACGATGTCCTGTCTTTTAATGTTCATATTTATATTTACGTTCTGTCTAGCTATATACACGAAAGATGCTATATAATTTCATAAAGATCAAAACTTTGTTAGGTGAAATCTCATCTCATCGAGAATACCTAGTTTATAATTATATTCCCGTTTTGCAACATGTACGCTATTGGTTTTCCATTATCGATCAACGTAGAATAATTTATTTATTATATAACGTATATCCTTTAACTGTATTAAAGTATTGATGCCGTCGTGGAGCAGCGTCACTGATTGTAAACGTGACAGTTGTGTATTCGATCCCGCTCGAGGGAATGAAAAAAAAAATATAATGGTTATTTCTTTCCTCTGTAATGAGACAAAGCGTGGTGGCTAAACTAAATAATAAAGATTAAAAGTAATTTAATTAAAAGTTTAATCATTAACGGTATCGCTAGGGAAAAAATGCTTCTCACAGACTTCGCAGCTACGACGCACTTATCTGTTTACGTAAATAGAGTATTGTAGGTTCAAATGCAAATATTTATTTTTGTACTTATAAGAAATGCTGGGTTTTCTAATAGGCTAAGTAATTGATCACTGAAGTCTCAAAGTTGCCGTGTCATATTACATTAGTTATAACGAATTATTTATAAGGATAAATATATATTATGTATATGACTTTGGAAAAGCCTGGCAAAGGTACGTGACTAAAGACATACATTTATGTGGAGGCAAAATTCCATACATTCATTGAGTTGTACAAACACGTAATTACGTGAATTGCTAATATTTGAGGAGGCCAGTCGTGGCACAAAGGCACAAAGTGTGACTGTAAAATCGACTTGTTGTGGGTTCAATCCCCACACGAGGAAATGAAATATTTATTTACATTTATATTTTCATTTCTTCGCTCCGGTATCGAGGCAAAGCGGGGCGTTGAGTTCCGCCACTCAACACACAATGTCTCCAGAACACGGCGGAAAGTGGGGAACGGAGTCTTAACACTAGGTTTCCTCTGCCCACTCTGCTGTGTGCAGGATACAGTGTGAAGCTAAAAATAAAAAATAAAAATAATATTTGAGAACTTAAAACACAATAAGAAAGAATAATATAACAGATTAACAACAGGCTAAAAAACACTCTCCTACACCAAGTGCTATAGTGACGTATATAGTTTACTAGGAGCTATAAATTATATGAGCCTAAGCTCGACTCGATTACTATTAACGTCTAAACTCTAAAGAGTTCTACTATTAAGGACCTGGCTCATTCACCAGACCAACTCGTTGATATTTTAATATTGTATTAAACCTAAGCAATTAAATTTGAGATTTTTAAGCTGAAACTTAACTTACTTGTTGTAGGTTAGCTTCACGCTGTATCCTGCATTTAGAGTAGCAGAGGATTTTAATTTAATAATAAGACAAAGGGACCTTTCAAGGATATGGCCCAATTAAGAAATGCGACCACTTAATAAAATGCTCTAGATGATGATATCATGAAATCGTCAATTCTACTTTACGATCATATCACGACATCATAATATACGTAAAAAGATAAAATTCAACAACAATACTATGTAAAAGAGCACAACAACACAAATTATGCAGAACAGAAGACAAAGAATGTTCACAAGTATTCCGCCTTCGGATAAACTTTTTTAATTTAACTTCAAAGCCATAGGGTTAAAGGTGATCTATTTACAGTAAAAAACAGTAAAAGTCTAAAAACAGTGTTGTAAGAAATAATATTAGAATAACGAAAAGGAAGCTTAAGTTTGAGATTTTCGGCTATTCTTAATTTTTATTCTTTTTTTTCTGTAATAGGCATGGAGAACCTAATCACACGTCACTACGCTCACCTCACTTTACTTATATATTACGTGCTAGATTACAGACTCCAACAACAAACTCTGTCTAGGCAAATGGGGGAAACATCTATATTGTAAATATAATATCTTCTCTTTATTATTAGAGCAAAGAATTATTTTTATTTTCTCACTGTGGTAAGAATTTGAGTTGACACTGCGTTCTATCTACCTGCGGGCTGAGCTTCCTTTAACATTTAATATTAGCCTATTCTGCTATTTGCGGGATAAAAAGCGCTAAGCCGATAAACATAACACGTTTCAGTTTATTAGTCGTATACTTTTTGCATCCAATGCAGTTTAATAAAAAAAATCAAATAAATTAGGCCAGTCGTGGCGCAGCAGCATGAGCTGTGACTGTAAAACCGACTGGTTGTGGGTTCGTTCTCGACTCAACGATGTTAAGACACTCCGTTGCCCACTTTCCACCGAGTTAGAGGCACGTGCTAAGTGCGTGCGGAACTCAACGCTGCGCTTTACCTCGACACCAGAGCGAAGAAATGACAATATAAATGTAAATAAATATTTCATCTTCTCGAGTAGGGATCGAACCCACAACCAGTCGATCTTACAGTCACACTTTGTGGCCCTGCGCCACGACTGGCCTCAGGAATAGTTTTCATATTTCCATTTCTGTGTCCATTTCTATCTCAAGTAGTATAAATAATAATGTGTGTTCTATTGTTAGGAACAATAATAATTATATTTTCTCATTTCATAATGATATGCTTGCTGCTTATGCGTAATTTCATTGTTTACCTTTTCTTTATTAGTTTTATGTGGAAGTTTTTTATTTATTTATGTATATACAGGATGGAAGTGTAAGCACCACTTTAAATAAAACCACAGTTTTAACTACTCTATAAAAGCCTAATATAAAAGAGAAAAAGATAAATTCCCAAAAATGAAAAAGATTTTTTTCAAATAAAATAAATAATAAAATTGACGTGTTAAAATAAAACGCCTTTTGTAAAGACGACGCACGCACACATAAACCTATCAAAGGAACACCGCCGCACACGCCTAATTCGAAATCGAGTCGTATGTATTTGCGATAAAGTTCAAAGTTGTTTAACCTTTAGTAGTATTTTTGTAGTAGTAAGTGTTTACGTTATTGGGATCTATACGTAATTGCGTCACACGAAATACAGGTATGGATAAGGCATTTTGATTAATTTCTTTAGGTATGGGTTTGAAATATTTTATCCTATATGCTGTTTCCGTAAGAGGAGCGCTGCCTCTTCCACCCTGTATATGGATGAAAATCTAGAGGTTAGATGGTAGTTTGGAAGCAGTCTAAAAGGCACTGGTTTGAGATCCGCTACTTACAATTTTTTATACGTTTCGAAATTTTATTACAGGTACTGTGGCGCGAGTCCACAGTAGTTCGAATCACACTGAGAAAACAAAATATTATATAAATATATGTATATAAAATTTCCGTTACGAAGAGACTGGCCGGCCTGACGTCGAACGCATAAACTTCAGTTATTCCTAGAAATTTCTCGGAAACTCCTAAACAAACCAGAAAATAAAGATTTTTTCGTTATGCAGTTCAACAGAAGTTACGCGCTACAATTTAGTGTATTGTGACATCAGTGACATTTGCCATAAAACAAAGGAGATTTACATTAAACCGTTTTATATGTACAAGTACGAAGTAATGATACCTCCAGTTTCATTATAATTTATTGTCCGACAAGACGGTTTGTAACAGCAAATTGAAGGTCTTTGTCACCTTAATTGATAAGAAACAACAAAGCTTTAAGAGTGAACTATAGTTCTAATTAAAGATTACGTGTATATTGCTTTTTTATTTTCTTTGTATAAATAAAGGAACGAATACGTAAGTATTATTCGTTAGTTCTTCGTCATTTGTCGTGGGTTCGAAACCCGTCAAAACAAAATAAATATTCAAATTTATAGTATATCTACACTTTCGCTCGCGTGGCCGAATGGAAATAATTAAGTTTTTTTGAACTTCACGCTGTATCCCGCATGTGGCAGGATAAGCAGAGGGAGTATAGTGTAAGACATCGCTCCCAATTTTCCGTCGAGTTCTGCAGATTGAGTTTCGGTACTCGACGCGGCATTTTGCCTTGCCACCAGAGCGAAGAAAATGAAAATATTAAATATTTAATTTAATTCCTTGAGCGAGAATCAAACCCACAAGCGTATGTGACTGTAGATCGCATTTACAGTCACACTTGGCTGGGCAGGGCTTGTCGCCCACGCCACGACTGGCCTCAAGGATTTTTTACTAAAAAAAACGCAAGTTTATAGTCGAAAGAAAATTTATGACACTATAGCATTGAAAATTTAATTTATACACTGTTGGAGGCGAGCCAAACAAGTTCGGTAAAACGACGGGAGACCGCAATGGTTCACCCTTAATGGAATTAAAAGTCCATCAGTAGCTCGTTTTTAGTTTGGTGTTAAGCTCTGTAATGTATTAGACATTTTTGTACAACATTTTTTTTTAAAGGCTAAGCATGGCAATAAGATACCTACTCTCTATCGCTTAGATTATGTATTTAAAAAGTTAAACCTACTTAATTTTAAATTGAAAAGTAGATACATACATACAAAAAATATACAACCATAGTTATTGCTAATAAAAAAATACAATGCATAATGCAATAAAATATTAGTTTTTCCTTAAGTTTCAAGATTCTCTCTAATTTCCATTTCCCGACTAATTTCGAAAACTACAGCGTGAAAATGAAAATTTAAATAATTATGATCTATCATGAGTGCGCATATAATTATGTATAAGATCCATAAACATAATATTTTTATACCACAAATATGTATAGAAGTTTCAAAGATGAATGATACGCGTTTCAGTCGAACAATAGGTTAACGCGGTTTCATCGTGCGCTGTGGCGTGACGACGGTCCAAAGTCCGTGTTTTCATTTCAAGACCAATTCCTCTGTGCGGTCATCCGGCGAGACCGTGCGCCACTGTGCCGACGCGATGCGCTCGCGCCGCGACAATTGCTTCCGTGGACTTCGTACTACTTTGTTTGGGAAATACATACATACATACATACATACACTACTATACTATACTATGCAATATCAAACCATATACGACTATATATAAAACTCATTTGCTACGCTAAGAAGTATAATTATAAAGAACATATTTATGTACAATATACCTATTTAATAAATTTTTTAATTTTTTTTATAAGGCTTTATTAATATTTATTTATCCACAATCTGTATAAGTATATGTAAATTCTTTCATTACTGACTGACAGACAATGCAGAGACGATGCTACTGGGCTTGAAATGTTGAAATTTAGCATAAAGGTGAAGATGGGTAGAGGATTTTTTGAAATACCTGTAAATTCCGTAATCGGGAAAAGACAAGATTTTTCCGTAAACGTAACGTATATGACCTTCAAAGAATTATTAAGTAAATAAGGTAAAACTGAAATTGAGGATATATTGAAAGTATCGGTTGTGTGTATGTGCAACAACATGTAATGCATAATAATTAAGAAATATAAGTAGATTTTTTTTATTTTTCTTTTTTCGTCTCGATCATATTATTTACTGTTGAGGGGACAGAATTCCCAGCCAAAAGTTAGCCCAGAACAGAACAAGAACAGAAGAAACATTTTCATTGAAAATCTTATATTTTCAATGAAAATGTTTGACGCTGTATCCCGAACACAGAAGGGTAAGCTTAGTGGAGGTAAACTAGTAAGAGGAAACTTAGTGTTAAGACACTCCGTACCCTACTTTCCGCTGAATTCTGGAGGCATTGCGTGTTAAGTGGCGGAACTCAACGCCGCGCTTTGCTGCAACACCAGAGCAAAGAAATGGTAATATATTATTATTAGCTTCACGCTGTATCTCGCACACAGCAGGGTAGGCAGAGGGAACCTAGTGTTAAGACACTCCGTTCCCCACTTTCTGCCAAATTCTGGAGGCATTGCGTGTTGAGGGGCAGAACTCAACGCCGCGCTTAACCTCGACACCAGAGCGAAGAAATGGAAATATAAATTTAAGTAAATATTTCATCTCCTCGAGTGGGAATCGAACCCAGAACCAGTCGGTTTTGCAGTCACACCTCGTGCCGCTGCGCCACGACCGGCCTCGGTAATATAAATTTAAACAAATATTTAATTTCCTCAAGTAGGGATCGAACCGAAAACCAGTCGCGTTTGCAGTCACAATATTAATAATTCTACTTTATTATTTTATCTTTGATTGATTACCAGTACCTATTATGTTTTTTTAATAAAAAAAACGTACGACAATAACAAACATAATAACGTTACCGTACAACCAAACAAAATTAACAAGCAGATCTGTACTTTAAAGCGTATTTCACAAAGTAGGTCAAGACCACGAAGTTGGGATGGAATATGACGCGTACTGTTTAGTCTAGCACTGACGGTTGTAAACAGTACTAAATATTTATTAGTTATGTACTAAGGCAAAAAAAAATATTTAGCATATAATAGGTCACAGAAAAACTTATGTTAAGAGACTCCGTTTTTCTTTTTCCATTTAATAATATTTGAATATTACTTACGTATAATTATACCAGTACCAACTAATGTTAAGAGTTACTAAAAGGGAACCTTGTGAGAAGACACTCCGTTCCCTACGCACAATTTTCAAGACATTGCGAGTTCCGCGGCAAAACTGAATGCTCCACTTTATTTTGTTACCAGAGCGAGAAAATTAAATAATTATTATTTCCATTGAGTCGGAATTGAACCTTCGATCGTTGTGTTAACAGTCAGATGCTCAATCGCGCAGAAATTTTAGTAAAAAAATACAAAAAATTCTTCTTTAATAAGAAGCGAATATAAGCCTTTAAACAGTGCAATGATGAGATTATATCAATAATATCAAGAACTATTTTAACGCTGTTTTGTCATAAGCTTCATAATTCTTTTTGAATATAAAACAATATGTTTAAAACGAAACAAACTAAAGGAAAAGTTTAATAAGTGTTATCAAGGTGCTTTATAAAGTGTTTTAAATTTAACGAGGAGGTCAAATACATGATTCATACGTAATTGGATACAAGATTCCTTTATTCCTTTGGGCTACAGCACAAAAAAAAACAACACGAAATACACGGTAAATAGTGACATCTTACAACTAGTATGTATGTTATAAGAAAATTTAAAAAAATAGGGGACAAACTACAAAGTACATTTTTTATACATCATTCTAATTATATACAACTTTTTTGCTACGACAACGCACAGCCGAAACTACTCAGCGTAGAACTCTGAAATTATGCATAATAGTTTTAAAAGAGTGTAGTTTATGACTGGTAAGTACTCTGGATGGAGAGACAAAAATTCTTGGAATTCCTCTGAGAACGGGCAAGATCACGACTTTAGTTTTATAGGCCTGTTTACAAAAAAAAAACTTAAAAGTCTTAAAAAAATAATATCCGACGATTTTCTGTAATAGTGGACTTAAATCTTGGACGTGAGTGTGACCCACTTACCGGCAATGTAGGTGGGCAACGTTTAACAAAGAGAATTACTAATACGCGTTTATCCCTCTGATCTGTAGTTATGTACCGTGTGTACATTTGTATCAATACTAGCGAGCCCGGGCGGCTTCGCCCGCTTGACCTATACGAACATTTATTAAATATATTTATGAAATTATTTTCAGTTTAGGAAGTGTATTCTAATAAACTATGAAACAATTGTTCAATGAAATATTATAAAGTCTGAATTTAAAATTTTATAAAAATCGGTGCCTATTCAAAAGGGCCCTCAGGGTTCAAATTTTTCAAAATCACTTCTTAGTCAGTGGGAACTTCTTTTTTGTACATATATAGTATAGATGTACTATGTTATTATGTGAAATCAGCAGAAAATCAACTAACGTTAATTTTAATAAATGTGAACTAAAGCACAATGTTTTTGAAAAGATGCTCAACCAACTGATATAAAATTTACATAGGAGTACCTCTAGGGTATACGCTATACCAACCGGGACCAGACGTCCCGTTTTTCACTCGTGTGATCACTATACAATAAGCAGACTTCTAAAAAAATGAAAGCACAATTCTAAAAAAACCGAAATCCATCTTAAAAAACGAAAGCTCAAAACTTAACAAAAGCATTTTTCTCCTAATAGTTAATTAAATGTTACTTTCTTAATATACAGCTTTACGCTGTATCCCGCACACAGCAGAGTAGGCAGAGAGAACATTGTGATAAAACACTCCGTTCCACATTTTCCGCCGAATTTTTAGAGGCATTAAGTTTTGAGTGGCGTAACTCAACTCCGGGCTTTTGCCTTGGTGCCAGAGCGAAGAAATGAAAATATTGAAATATAATAATTCATTCCCTCGAGTGGGGATCGAACTCACAACCTTCGCGTTTCAGTCACACCCTTGTTCCCCTGGGCCACGACAACAACATTCTTAATACAATATTTTGAAAATTATAAAATCGAGTCCCGTTAAATAAATCATGTTAGATATACCCTATAAAATCGATATCACTAAAAAGAAAAATCGATTTAAAACACAAAACATAAAGATATCCTCACACCCACCTTTCATTAACACTATAAAACAAACAAGTCTATAAAGTTATCACCGTTTACACCCGCTCTGGGGTTATCAGGACGATAAGTAAGTTCTAAGTGAAGCGCCACCTATGCCCTATAATGATAACCTATTGCCTTTTCAATGGTACATGTGTTATCTATCCGTTAATTACTGTTTAGTCTAATACTGTGAATTTAACCAGCTATTATATTAAGCCAGTCGCGGCGCAGCGGCACGAAGTGTGACTGTAAAATCGACTGGTTGTGGGTTCGATCCCACTCGAGGAGATGAAATATTTACTTAAATTTATATTTCCATTTCTTCGTTCTGGTGTCGAGGTTAAGCGCAGCGTTGAGTTCTGCCACTCAACACCCAACGCCTCCATAATTCGGCAGAAAGTGGAGAACGGAGTGTCTTAACACTAGGTTCCCTCTGCCTACCCTGCTGTGTGCGGGATACAGCGTAATTTAATTTTTAAATAGCTATTTATAACTACGCAGTTTGCATGTGATTTGTGATGGTAGGTAATGAGTACAAATCTCACTGTCACTTAAATTTCCTTGTAAAATGCTCTTTGGTTCTCTTGGTACACTACACCTTAAAATGGTGGAAAGTGGAGAACGTAGTGACTAATTACTGAGTTATCTCTGTATACACGTCTAAGCTTAACCATTTTAATAATAATGAATTAAAGTTTAACTTATTATTTTACCATATTTAGGATGATCGTGGGCTTGTGGCGCAGTCAGACGGCGTCTGATTGTGATAGTTGTGGGTACGGTAGGCGCGGCGTTGTGTTTCGTTACTCGAGATAAATAAGGTTACATTTCGAAAGTTTTTTTTTTCAAAATAATCGTTCACTCAGTATCATATTTTAATTAAACAAAAATATACAAGGAAATATGAAAATTTCCTATTATTTCTAAAAATATGACATTAAAAATAGAAAACCCTTGATGGACTTGAAAGACATCAAGCATAGCATCGGATATTACTTTCTCGAGGCTTTGTAAAGGTGCTCCAGTTAATTAATGAAGTCTATTCCGAGATCGTCTTTTACTTAACATTTTAATTTTAACTATCTGACTTCATAATACAGTTATAAGATATATATAGATAAGATAATCTTGCATAGGCGTTATGCCTACATAAGTCTTCTTTAGCTACAGAATAATCCATACTTATATTATACATTCGAAAGTAACTCTGTCTGTCTGTGCCGCAAACACGGCCAAATCGCTGATCCAATTGAGATAAAATTTTATATAGAGATACTTGAGGGTCTTAGAATGAACATAGGCTACTTTTTTAGCTGTAATTGTAAATGTATTTTCTACAATTTGGTATTTATCTTTATCAAAATAAAATAATAGTCACATTTAACATTTCATCTAGATTGAAATTTTACTCTACTGTATATATCTACATTAAGAATTTCCTTTAGCTACTTTTATTTATTTTATATGTTCATTTCAATTACTCAGGTATTATTTCTAATATTAAGGAATTTTATTTCCATTAGGTCTACATAATATTATTTTTCGCATTATTTTGATTATTTAGGCTTACGCTTTCTGAATGTAACGAAACGCAGCGTATATCTGTCTCTTATAAATAAGCCATTTTTTGACAAAAAAATCATTTCTAAATTGCAAGGTGATATTTCACCGTTTTATATTTGGCATGGATACTGAAACTTACGATCGAAAGTTATTCCATTATCAAAGAAATTTTATGAATATAAACCTTGGCTTTTAAAGTATGTAATTTGGACCTATACTTTTCAAGAAAATGTAATATTAAAACTATTCAACACACTGTTACGGCCACAAGCGTAGTCTTTAATCCCGTGGGGGGCGCCTATGCCGCCGATGACTAGTAGTGCTGGCACTTTCTCAAAATTATGAAAACAAGTTGTTCGTATCAATCTTTTAGTAAATGTAGCATAATAAAAGTATTATAGGTAGTATGCGGGCGAAGCCGCGAATGGGCCACTAACATACTATATATATACATATTATAATATACGTTATGTTATTAATGCTTGGTTTCCTATTTAGGATCACAATCTGTTTGTATGTTATAGTTTAATCCTCCCTTTTTCCTGTTTGGGCATTTAGCGTCTACTTCTCAAAAATGTTATCGCCTAATCTATTGAAGTATATTAGCATAGCGTCACTAATTAAAATCTTAAGTCGTGTGTTCGTCAAATTTAACTCTGTCAGAGTAAAAGTAATTCTAATGCTATTGAAATAAAGGTCTTTTCGTTGTAAACGTGTTTTGTAAGAATTAACAGTACGTAGTACTTACCTTCGTATACTGTATGTAGTACTCAGTAATATAGTGAAGTAATGCTTACGAGTGAATGAGTGTGACGAATTACATTAACATTTAAAGACTGCAATGGAATGTTTCTGTTTTTATTAAATATTTCTAATATAATTTTCATAGTTAGTTTTATAAATGCACATGCAGTTATGAGTAGGTACACAGAAAAAAAATTAAATAGAAGAATTAACAGACGGGACCCATTTATATTTTACGGGGTGCCTTGGGAAGATTTAATTGGTGGAAGAATGGGTCGACTGTTGATTTTTCTTTCGTTCTTCCGTCTATCTACATATCTGTCTGTTCATCAAGACCTATTATCTCAAAAATGAGTATATACTCATTTTTGAGATAAAGATTTTCTAAATCAACGAAACCAAAAGATAAAACAGCGTTTATGCTCCGTTTTTATTTCATTTAGCTCCCGCGTATAACAGAAAAGGCAGAGAGAACATAGTGTTAAGACACCCATCTCACTACTATTACTAGTATAAATTTATTTACTAATATTAATGGTATATGCAGCCTATTACCTGTCTGTAGTCTGTTAACGTAACAATAGCTCGGCTAGTTTAGGTCAGTTTTACGGTTACATAACGCGATTCAGCAACGGCCTATCCAACCGTTGCAGTCCAATAAAACGCAATAAACTTATTACTATCGGCCATTGAAGCATAACTTGAAGTTTTTTGTATTCCGTTATAAATATATATTTATTACGCGGACAGTCACGCACCGTACACGTTATGGGTTCAATTCCCATTCGGGGGAATGCATTATAAAACCTATGTATCCAAAATTGAAAGCTACAATTTCATCCCTAAAACAAAAGGGTATAATAGAGGATATCAAAATACACAAAATTTCGCATATTATAAAACGACTGAGCAAATAAACGAGTCATGTCTTTGTTTCGTCTTTTGCGGAAGCTATTGACCCCTTGGTCCGTACTCTGAACAGCTGTGAATCATTCTTTTAATCTAAACTTTTATGTATAGGTATGAGTGGGTGTTTAAGAAGATTAAAGATATATGTATATAATGAGATATCGCCCATTTGGTGCAACAATGATATATGTGGACTTTTAGAATTCAAAAAGGGCAGAAAAGAGTGTAATTACGTCATTGTTGCATTAAAAGAGTGATAATCACCTTTGATCACCACGGAGATCGAAGTGACTTGACACTAAGTAGTCGCAGCTCAGGTCAACTCTGCTATATTCGAGACCAAAGAGAAAACTATACATATATGTAAATAAAATGATGACTGTCTGTGACTTTAGAATAACTGTTTTTCAAAATAGTCACAGATCTGTATCTGTACACGGAAGATATCTTAGAAAAAATGTTATTGGAGTGATTTAATAATGTAATAGAACTTTAACAGTGATTTTATTTATTTGCAGTTTTCACTTTTGTATTTTCGCGTAACATTAAGTGTTTGTTTTATTTTAATTATTTTAATAAATTATGATTTGATAAATAAAAAAATTGTACTAATTTAAAGAATTTAGCTCGAAAATTATAAATAGCTGTTGTATTGAATTAGCTAAAACTTTAGTTTTCAATATTGGTATAGATATTGTTTTTAAAATAATATTAGTATGTATTAGAAAACAAAAGTAATACAGATTAGTAAATTAATAATTCTGTAATTCAAGCGAGCGAAGCCGCGAGCGGGTCGCTTGTTTACTATATAACAGTAGAGATAACTATACAATAACCAACTAATTTTCCCTGAAAACAATAAATATTAGATAAAAATAGTAAGCTTTAAGCGGGCGAAGTCACAAGTGGGTCGATAGTATTCTAATGTGAGTAATTGCAGTCCGCAACTTCGTTTGCCTGAACTGCAAAACGTAAAATCTCACTTTCCGCGTAAAACCTCTCTTTACCGTAGGCTTTCAGCGTTCTACTCCGCGTAGTTTCCGCTGTGCACTGTCTATCAGTGACTAAGTAACATTAGGGTTTTATGTGTTTAAACAAATCCAAGTTACAATGAACAATAAATTCTATTATTATTGTAGCTAAAAAGCTTTTAGTTACACTCTTGCAATGCACATTGCGTAGTTGATTACTTCCTAAAAAATAAATAAAAAGACGGGTAGATATAAAAATTAAGCAATTATTTTCTCATTTTATTACAGGAAATGAGGCTAAACTTAATATACATTGTGCAAATTAGTAATAATATACTGCGTAAACATAAATCAAATTACGGAAGAGTAACCACAGATCACCACGTAACAGGCCGGCTAAACTTTGAACCTCACGTGCTCACTTACCAGCAACACCGATGTATGTTGAACTAGCACTTATTGTATATCACAGCCACGAAGTCGCTATAGACTTACAGTTAATTATTTTAAGAATAATGTAAAAATATAATAAAAAAAATATGTAAAAACTAAACAGTCACGATACGCGCGCACAGTACGACGCACGATGGGAAACTGAATTTGAAATTCGAACGTTTCGAGTTCCCGCCATTCGCAAATCGTGACCGTGATCTCCTCAGGGTTGTCGCGTTGTGACTAAAATTGAACATAAGTGAAAATAAAATATAAAAAAATTGCATGTCAAAAAAAAGAAAACGAAAAATGTTTTAAATTGTCAGCGATAATTATAAGTATTTTGATCAAATTTCTTAAAAAAATGTTACAGTCGGGACCATTATACGCTGCCAATAACATTTTAAATATAATTTTATTAAGTTAATACAATATATATTTTCTTAATCAAATTCAAAGGAAAGCAATATAATTGAAGTATAAAGTATGATGTTAGTAAAATATGCAAAAAGGTTAACAGATGTTTAAATAAGCATACTTTAGAAATCGTAAGCTTTATTTATACAAGATATACAATGTTTATATTAAAAAATTAAATTACATTACGCAAGAACAATTGAAATAACCACGTTAATTAAAAAATAACAAATAGAAATGGGAGTATTTTATATGATAATGTGTTAACCGACTCGAGTGATAATTCTAACTTTCAACTTTTTAATCAAAAAACCTAAGTAAACAAAGCATACATCAACATAAATAGCGAGGCCGTCGTGGCATATCGTGGCATATCAAAGGCAAAGTGCAGCGCTGCAAGACGCAATATCTTGAAAATTATGCGGAAAACGGGGAACGGAGGGTCTCAACACTAAAATCCCTCTGCCTTGAATCTAATATGCGGGATACAGAGTAAAGCTAAAAGAAAAACATAAAAAGCAACATCTAATATATTATATGGAATAACACAGTACAGGCTGTTTGGCTATATCGTTTGGGCGGATTTTAGAAAACGCGAGTTCAAATTACGGCTGCGTTTAAGCTACATAAACATTTTAGTTATAATAGATTTACACATATAAATATATGCGCATATCTCTCTCGTAAAGACTGCTATCTAATTAGCATTCATCACGTAGCCGGCTTATTAACAAGAAGAAAAATGTAACAATCAGAATGCGGTCCGCACGCCTAGTCAAGGCAATAACTAAAGTTGTATGCGCTATCGTAGCACACTTGAGAAGTGTCAAATTATACACACTGTGTTTGTGAGTACGCTTGGGAACGTTTAGATAAAGCGCGGCGTCAGATTCCGCCATTAAACAACCAATGTCCTAAAATGGAGAATGCATATTTTACGCATTACGTTCAGGATCGATTGCTCTTAATTTTAATTATTTTACAATTACATTTAATGTGAGGCAGATGTTTTGTACAAACTAATACATCTCTCTTTAAGAACAGGTGACTACCATGTTAACCGCAACTACAAATAAAGTTGTCGTAAAAATCGACAACGTTATTTATATTCTTGTTGTGTTGTTTTCTTAAAAATGTCACGTTCAAAATACTGTGGACATGACATTTTTAAGTAAACATTTAATAAAGACTTCATTAATTAAGAATGAAAAATAGGCGTGACCTTACTTAATCGGACTACAACCACGTTCATCTAGTTAGTTGAATAAAAAAAATTGAAATTATACTATTATATGTTTTCAAATGATATTTCACATTCGGGATAACAAAAATATCACGCGCTTTTTAAATTAGAAAATATAGGACATTTAGTCGGTTACGCAATCAAACTTCTATATATAATACCTAAGAAATAATTCAACCAGAACTGTTACATACGCAACCCTGTTTCCCCGAGAAACGCTCAGAAATAGACCGGGCTCAGTGCACTTGCACTGCTTTGACCGACACCGACGACAGCTCCGTATTTTTCAAATTATCTTAATTGTTTAAAATATTATGACATTTTTTTTATAAAACAAAGTAATCAAGTTGTATCTACATTGTGGTTTCGAGCTCCAGTCGGCTGAATGTATGTATATTAATTAACTAGAGGGCGCGCGCGGCTTCGCCCGCTTATTAGGAGTGAATTCTAAAAAAACCACGACACACGTGTTCAATAAAATATTTTTAACAGTCTGAATTTAAATTTATATAAAAATCGGTGGCGATTTAAAGATTTTTCCGTATAAACTTTTAACCCCTTATTTGAACCCTTAGGGGAAGAATTCTAAAAAAACCATGAAACACGTGTTCAATGAAATGTTTTTAAGAGTCTGAATTTCAAATTTGATAAAAATCGGTGTCGATTTAATTTTTTTTCCATACAAACTTTCAACCCCAATTTCATCCCTTTAGGGTTAAAATTTTTCAAATTCCCTTCTTAGTGGATGTCCAGAATATGAAAATAAACATCTGCCCAAATTTCACGTTTCTACCATCAGCGGTTACGGCTCTGCGTGCGTCTTACCTCAGTCAGTCAGCACAAGTCCTTTTATATATGTATATAGATAGATGTTTATAAATTTAGTTACCGCAAGAAGACTGAAAAGAAGCCTTCGTTATTTTTACATAGTAATTCGTTATTTCATAATCGGTTTTCCCCTCACTAATAAGGCTTACAGCGGCGTTCAGTTGTCTCTCTTTCCCTATTTGGGTAAAAAGCGGAGAACGCAGTGTCTTATAAAAATAATCTGTACCTGTGCATTGCAGGGTGCAATGCGCAAAACAACGTAAAGTTAAAAAAATATATATTACGCAACTGACTCCATTACCTATATAGTCTTTATCATCATCACTAAATATATGCGAAGAAAAATTAGCCTTGCAAAGTTCGTCTGCGACAAGAGATATAATTAATTGCTTTAGGAAACGTTAACTCGCTAAGATGCTTATGTCCGTGTGCCTGTGTCTATTACTAAAAAATCCACTTGACTTTGAAACAAGTATCTAGTGATATTTTCCAGGGTTCTCATAGCAATTTTAAAAAAAAACGAATTAGCTTCATGCTTTATCCCGCACACATCATGGAAAGCAGAGGGAACCTAGTGTTAAGACACTCCGTTCCCCACTTTTGTCTGAATGCTGAATTCTTTAGGCTTTGCGCGTTGAGTGGCGGAACTCAACGCTACGGGAACCCACTGCGGGTAATTAAACGGTCGTAAAGTAAGTTGCATTTAGCTATATCTACTTAATAATACAATTTAAAACTACTTACTTATTCAAGTTATAAGTAATTGAAATATATTTTTTTATTCGCTTAAATCTTAAATTACGGTTAAGATTGAATTTCTTATCACGTAGGTACATGTTTGACTTTCACGCTTATTTTTATTGTTTGTTATCAGGATCGCTAGTACAATATAACCACTAGTAAAGATATGGAATTATTGTATCGAATGAAGCTGTAAATGTTTAAAAATATATAATACAAGTGAACGACTGATAACACTGTTTTTTTTTTGCTCGTAACGGCTTAATTAAATTTAACGTAGATGATAAGAGATATCTATAAAATAAACATTTTAAATTCACTTTACATACGATACATGATGTATCCCGTAAATTAGCAGGGTAAGCAAAAGGAACCTAGTGTTAAGACACTCCGTTGCCCAATTTCCACCTTTCTGGAGTCGTATTGAGTGGCGAAATGAGGCTTTGCCTAGTTGCTAGAGCGAGGAAATTAAAATATTAAATAATATTTAAATCATTAGTCAGTATGGCAATAGAACCCCCCC